>KZ897317.1:4369-17309 GCA_003456935.1 Machilis hrabei | reverse complement strand
ATACATGGCGACACTAAACATATTTTGGCGAAACAAATTTGTATTTGGCGAATGGAGTGGCGAAAGAAAAGGAAAAGCCAGAGCAACCACTGAATAGCAATGTATTGGTTTAAATTGTTGGATTTTGAAATAGTAATGCATTAATTTCTGAAGTAGCATTGGGTGGTCAGGTGGTGTGAAATGATTTAACAATATATGTAATGTATACAGGGTGTAAACGAATTTCTATTACAACCTTCGACAGTGTGTTAAACTAAAAAATACAAGACGATATTGTATATACGAATTTATTGATTTAGGGCTTCATTACCGAGAAAAAACAAATAAAAATGATATTTATGACGTCATAGATTGAATCATAATTTGAATATAAGTCAATCTCGGTAAGAAGATAGGTCACTTTTACTGGCCTGCCTGCGACTACTGTCCTTTTGTTATTAATATTTATTAATTAAAAAATTAATACTATGTATCGTTCACAAATAAAAAGCTGAAGAATGACAATGTTTGAAATTAAAAAATTGTTACAAGTGGGGCTCGAACCCCGGTTGTTTGCATGGGATGCGGATACTGAACCACTAATAAGCCACGCAAGTGCCTTTTATTAAGAACATACGTAACAGTATAAATATTGATTTATTTATCCAAACTAATGACGTCATAAGTATAGTTTTTTGGTCGGTAATGAAGCCCTCAATAAAAAAATTCGTAAATACAATATCGTCTTGTATTGTTGAGTTTAACACACTGTTGAACGTTGTAATAGTCATTCATTTACATCCTGTATACTGTGAAATTGCGCTACATAGAAGCAGTGGATGGGTTTGAATGAAAATCGATACTAAGAACAATGAGAGAAAGATACCATGATATTTTGAAAATTAGATTAGACATGTTGGTACCTTTTTTNCCATTTCTTTTTACTATGTCTTTGCCTTCTGTTTCACTTCATTAAATATACATGTATCAAACTAATAATTAAAACAAATGTACTAAGATATACTTTAGAATAATTAGTTGAACGAGCTATTATTAGCTGTTGAAATAAATGTAAGTAAGTGCTAACTTAGCTGTAGTTAAGTTTCATGGATGTTAATTACATGTAGTGCTCCAGTATTTTTTTGTAGTGGGACGTGTCACGTGTGAGAAAATGCATTTATTCTTGTAAATCGTTTATGCTCCTATTGTGGAGCCGAGGTTTTATTGATTTTCTTTNACCTTCACATCCAGCTGTTCGTTCCTTGGTTTCAGATGTGACCCGTTCACCTTCGGGAGCGAGTGTCGCCACGCCGCTAGCGAGCAGTGCTGCCCTCTATGAAATGCGGCGGACACCACCACAGAACAAAGGTAAAGCGGAAAGAGGGGAGTGAACAACCTACCAGACAGACAAGTCTGTTTGGTGTTTATACTAATATTTTTAAGAGGTTATCCTGCGAATTCATTGTTATTATTGTGTCCAACTGACGAAATACTTTCACAGCTCAACACAGATGTGCTTCTCAGACATTTGAGTAAGTGATTTAGTACTTGTGTTGTGCGTCAAGTCGTTTATTGATTGGGAAATTGTGTTGACCAGGGCATTGTTCTTCCAACTAGCCTCGCTGGCAGGCTTCCTCTTGGAATGCAAGGACGATTGTAATCGGGNTTGCGGAGAGTTAAAAATCGCTTCGTATCCGAGTTGCAGTTTGAGCATGTAATCAAATTTTCATGAGACGTGTCAGGTTATATCAAAATTAATAATTATGAGAGACTGGTTGGTGTATCTCATTTAAAGAATTACAGTATAGTAGGTAAGGACAGGGGCGATGGCCTCTTCCTTTTTTTTAGTGTGGACACCCATTGGAATGTGGAATTCAATTAATCCAGGGTGGCTTACTCACGAAAAGAACTACTCTACAGGGTAGAGCACAGAGCTATCACTTAATAGGAATTATCCCCAAGTCCTGTACCTTTTTTTGACATGATCCAGTCATAATCTGTGTGTGTACCCTATGTTACTGACATACCCCAGCGGGTGACGTCAGGTATGGAATGCATGGAAGGTTCAATTCAATTTTATTTAATCCTTCAGATCCTTACATGTCAAGGACATTGGACAAGTCATAATTATAAGTATTACAAATTATATATATTTTAGTTACATCACACACAATATATAATAGCCTATATACCAACACACAAATCTTACATTATTACATTAGAGGTTTGCTAATGGTTGGCTACCTACAACCATAACAAAGCAGACTAGAGCAATGGGACCAGTCCAACNTTTTGTCAAGCATTAGTTAATTACAGTATTCAATTCAAGCTTTATTAATCCTACATAATTTCTACCTACAAGTACTATCTTTTAAAATAAACAATNATGTTTCCTATTCCTAGTGAAGGTCTAGTCTTTGATTGGGCAACAGACTTTCTTAATTAATTTTAATCTTGTGTTTATTTACTGGTGTCATTGAACTGCAAGCATAAAATTGTTAATTACTATTTATAATAAAGTGCCAGCTTATAGTTGTGTGCATGGAAGTTGTACATGGCTACAATGTGCACATTTCTAAGTGTTAAATTACTTTTAGCACTGTTTTGATTGCAATTTATGCCAGCCTCTGCCTTAAGTAGTCTCTGTTTAATACTTCACCATAGTGCTTCATGTATGTACTGAGCAGGATTTTCTATCTAGGAGAACAGAATGACCTAACAAGTGTGAAAACATGAAAGTATTTTATAGCTGCAGCATTAACNTTCCTATTTCATGACGAATATCCATACTTATTCCTAAAATCGGGTTTCATAGAACCAGTTATACAGTAAGTTAGCCTATTCAACTAGAAAAAGTAAGTCCTGTGAAAAAGGTCTCTCTTCAGTGTTTACAGCAAATACAAGGGTTTACAGTACTAACCTGTATTAGAATAATAAATGGCAAAGGAAATTGTGATTATAAGGCAGGTTACTACACTGTAAACACTGAAGGCAGGTGCACATACCTTTTTCACAGGACCTATTTTGTTCTTACTGAATACTTATGCTACCATATATAATTACTTCAGCCATCAGTTTCGTACAAAGAAAGGCATGATTTGCTCATACATTTTGGGANAATCATAATAGTTAAATTTTACTTTCAACTTTTTATATTTTGTTGGATCATAATTTGGTTCTGTGTGTCTAATAAACTCTGTGGATTAAACAATTGAGATTTCAGAAACATATTAAAAGTAAAGCCTTTTTACAAAATAGAAATCATACAGGCAAAATCTCGACATCTCTTTCCAAAAATTGTAAAGAACCAAGAAAATCTCGGTCGAAGTTGTCTCCACGGGGCAACTTGTACTGCGTGGACACGTGAGGATTTTGCTCGATATTAAAATGTATTTAGGCCCTATATGCTTTGAAACCTCATCTTTTTAATAATGCCACTTATAACGGGTATCCTTCACCAGTTTACGTGCAATATACTGACCGAATGCTGACCAAAAACAACTTCTGCTAACATACGAGTGTAAAAGAAGCCACGCCTGTAATTGCTTTTATCTCTTATTTAGCTTATGAGTGCTTTACAGCTTTCAACATTACAGTCAGTGAAACAAAGTTTTACAGAACATCACTTACGTGTTTAAATCCTCAGAATTTATGTTTGAATGCATGTTCTATGTAATGGAAGGCAAAACACTACTTCAGCTCCACGAGGGGANGTAAAAAAACACCATCGCTGCCTTACCCAGAGAGCTTTGAGGCGTTTCCGCAATTCTTCTCTGACGTCCTGCACGGTTATCAAACCTGTTATTTTATTTTTTCTTTATCCGACTTTTTTTTTTATCCAAACATTGGTAGACAATAATAAGGCATATCTACAAATGTTACCGATCTTTCCTTGGAACTTAATATTGTAAAGTTATGATAACTGTTTGTGGTCATATTTTATAAAAAAACAAAATAAAGTGAGGTCTGTCTTTAGCTTTGGTAACCCTGCATGACGTCGGATTAGAATATTGGAAACTCGTCAAAGCTCTCTTGGGTAAGGTAGCTATGGTTACTTCCCCTCATGGAGCTGAAGTAGTTTTTGCCTTCCATTACATAGAACATGCATTCAAACATAGATTCTGAGGATTTAAAGATGTAAGTGATGTTCTGTAATGCTTTGCGCTTCACTAGGTGTACCTTTGAAAGCTGTAAAGCACTCCTAAGTTAAATTAGAGAGAAAAGCAAGTACAGGGGTAGCTTTTTTATTTGCGGTGCTTTAGCCTTATACACTCTGAGCAGCCACAGTGTTTGAGTTTCAAATTATCCCATTGAAAATCACATGATTTAAACTTTTAAATCTGGGAACACAACAATGTGCTTCATTCTGAGACACAAAAGCAAAGATAAGGAAAACAATACATTTACCAACATGTCATGGGATTCATTAGATCCAGAGTTGCCATGCAAATTAATTTAGTTACAACTTACAGGCATAGTGGATGATTTTGGACAGAAGAAAAAAATTAGTTATATAAAAAAGAAGAGATTGATCTTGCCTTACTTCTTTTGGACAAATGTTTAAGTTTGTTTTTCTTCAATTGTAGAGCTTTCAGTTTGGAACTTCCGTCTCTGGGTTTTATTATTTACTGTGCACCGTCTGATCACAGCTGTCGGTTATTTTGTTAAAAATAACTAGAGACGCTGTCTTGAGATTCGATCGTATATGTTTAACCATTTTAAAGTCAAAATATAAAATAAAGAAAAGTACTTGAACCTGAATAACGGGATATTTTTTTAAGTGATTTAATTAATAAACAGTTCTTCCTCCAGCGTTCTAATAGATCGGCAAAATCACAGCAAGACTTCTTATCTCTCGTGTACAGATCCGGCAAGCCTTACGTTGTTAGTACCGTATGCTTTACTGCACTCGTAACAAATATCGGTTTGATGTAAAATATAGACAAATTGTACATTACTGGTCACTTCATTCTCACCAAATAAGATACAAGTTAATAGGCTATTATTGTAATAATTATACACCGTACTACCCAAGCACATGATGATAACCAATTTAGCCATACATATAATTTCTAAGTATTCTTAAATCTATCCATCACATATTTTCTAAGAATTTCCAAGAGAGCTAGGAGCTGAAAATTGCTACTGGGGTATGGACGGCTACAAAGGCCTTCAAGGTCAAACCGTGTTGCCGAATTTACAATCATAATATGAGCTAGAAACAAAATTAGTACCTTATTGTTATTTTGTACATATGGCAACAGGGTCTGACATACACCCACATAGTTCTACCATGAGTACACACATGCAAAAGGAATTTGATGGTATTTTTAAGTTCAGCAATATCTTTAAAAATTTAGATTTTGGGGGGAGCTCAAGCTTTTTTTAAATGTAATTTGGCAATGTGTTCTGACTTTTAATGTTGCAAAGTTTTCAATACTCGACTTTTTTCCCCTTATTCTTCCTGATACCTCCAAAGTTGCTAGTATTAATTATTGTTACTGTGCTGTGAAATAGGGTAATGACAAGATAGTTTGACGTTNCAGGAATATATGTACCTAAATGTCAGCATTTGTGCAGTGCTCTGCAACCTTGAAACCAACGAATATCAGTTCAACACATTGCTCCTCTAAGAAGCCATTAGAAAAAGAGTAATAGACGATACAACATAATATATNAATGGTTTGGCCGTCGTCTCCTTTCACTGGATTTTTACAAGTATCTGTGCAATGATAGGAAATTAGTGACTGCTGCTATGCATTTTGGTATAGTTTAATCAGAATAGTAATGTCTTTCAAGACTGTGACGTATGGTTTCTCAGATACATCGAACGTTAGATAAAAAGTCCAGCGATTCCACAAGTTCTATAGAAGTTAGTGTAAGATACCTGGCAATTTCACGGTTTCGTTTGAATTATTACAACTTCTGTTTCTTTGATAGTTTCTGTGGAGAAACCTGGGTCTCCGCGCCTCACTTTGCGGCTGCATCCGGTGAAAGGGAGAGATGAGAAGAAGACAGCCAACCAAAAAGCTGCAGACACCGCAGCAAGTGAAGGAAGGTAATNATAATCATTTTTGTTATGAGTTTTTAATGTGTTTGATAACTATGTGTCATTCAACAGTAGCCTACCCTGAATAAAGCATTGGGAAATTTAGGATAAAGGCCTTTTTAAATACTTTACAATTGTATTGTATAAAAATACAAGTTTTTTAAATAATTCCTACCACAATGAAACGGCGATATTTTACTCGGATTTTCCTCCGGGCTTTATTAAACTTCAAATGGTTTACAACGGTTGTGTAANTGCTTTGAAACTGCCATGTTTTTGTACTGGTTACAGAGTCAATCATGAAAATTAAAACTTATGGAGTACTCTTAAGAATTCACTATGTCACTTGTTATTAATAACCCTTAAGGATCTCCATAAATGGTAAAAACCCTTCCCTCTTCCATTCAAGTCTAGAGAGAAACAATGTCTTGAAGACTGGTGTCTGTAGAGTTTGTCTTGTTTGTTGGTGTTTTTTCTTATACAACATGGCATCCTGTTCCAGTTTCCATCAAAATTTAAATTACTTTCTAATAACCAGTTNCAATAATGAAAGGTTCATGTCGGGCAAATTAAATGTCATTTCCTGTCGTTAGAGTTATTAATTGCGAACGAGCACTTGCTCAGTTCTATTTTAGCTAAGTACTCAAATGAATGGTTAGCATTGTATAAGTTTGGAGTTGAGCTTTAATTGTAAAATGTTTTATTTTTTCCAGACTCCAGTACAGCGTAACAATGGAAAACGGTCGTGACGCNAGCAAATCCGAAGATGTTTACGAATTCAAGAACGGCAAAGAAAGTACGACGGCAACGTCCGCCCGAGGACCGTCGCCAAAACCCGAATCCGAGAGCGGAAGCGGAGGAGGAGACGCTAAAAAAGACGTTCCGGGATCTAGTCAGGATAAAAAGTCCGAGAGTGTTCCTAAAGAAGAGAAAAAAGATGTAGACGTAGGGGGCGGGATAAAAAGGAACAACACAGAAGTAAACGAAGGGAACGACGACGAAGAAGAGATCAAGCGCAAGAAAAGAAAAGATGAGGCCAACAAAGATGTGCAAAGGAATAGTGGGGCAAATGGAGGGGGGAGGGGGGTAAACAGAAGTGTGGCATCCTCTGAGAAAGGTACAAAGAATGGCAGCAATAGTAAAAACTTCAATGCTAGTATTTGTAATAAAAGTAGTAATAGTAGTTGCATCACTTCAAACAGTAACACCCCAACCGACAGTAAAAAAGGTACAAATGCTCCCAGCTCCGCAGGCAGCAGTCCGAAATCTGTCGGGACCGGCAAAGCCGGGGCGGGGGACAGCGAAAGCGACGCCGAAGACGGGCGGAAGAGTGCGGATAGCGCAGTGGGCGGTTTGAAAGTTCCGCCTTTGAAGATAGTGATTCCGCAGCAGTCTTCCTCGGAACAGGAACAGGGCAACAGGAACGGTAAAAACGGAACGCAACGTCCTCCGGCGCTGCCGTACGTGGTCACGTCCACGAACGAATCCGACCGCGACTCNGCTTCCGGTTCGGGAGGAGAAGGCAAAGACTGCGGCGGNGGACGTTCGGAGGACAGGAAGGAGGGCGGCGCGCCCTGGGGTACGGAACCGGAGCGATCCTCTCAGCGAGTGACCAGGAGCTCCCATCGCATGGCCACACTACACACGACGCCGGGAAGTCAACCGTCCACGTCTGCGGAAAGTCCGAACGAATCGACGACGACCGTGTCGACCACGCCGGCGCCTACGGTTAAACAAGAAGAGAAAGTGGAAGAACAGCAGCAACAACAACAGCAACATCCCGTAGATGTTCACCCGAGAAAACGTAAGATCAAGCCTAAAGAGGAGCCGACCGAAAACGCGTCGTCGTCCGCAACCGCTTCGAGTCATCCTCACGACCAGCCNGTGATGAACTGTTATGAAGTTTTCCTCAACATCAGGAGACAGGTATGGAATAGTAATATCTTTTAAATTAGGTGTTTACAATAGTGAAATTATTTATGGGTGAAACTATTTGCATCACCTGCTCCTCCATGGGTAGGCCTATACTTTTTTTTATGGGCCTAATATGTAGCCTATTTAAGATGGATGTTGTTGCTGTACTTCATTCATTTCAACATTAGAGCATCAAAGTGATGATACCGACAGGTTGGCCTAGTGGTTAAAGTGCTNGCCTCCTGATCAGGAGGTCCCAGGTTCAAACCCCAGGGCTAGCACCTAGCCCTGTAGCCCTGGGTATAAAAGGGTTATTCTACAAGTCTGCCTGTGAAGCACTCCACGCTAAGGTATGATCGTAGGCGTGTTCCGGGAGGCACGTTAAAGGCGGGTCCCATCGATAAGTGTTCGACNAATACTTTAAAAACTAATGGTATCGAAAATTTGTTTAGCGATGGGCAGTATCGAGTTGTTGGATAAAAAGTTAGATTTAATTTCCTATGCAAATAAGGACAAGCTCGTCATTCCCAGTATGTTTGCGAGTGCGGTTTCTCCTTGCTCGGTGCACAACTATGCTTGTGAAGTTTGACAAAAAGTTGGTTTATTTTGACAGTGAATTGATTATTAACAGGTGGCAGCGAAGAACAGCTGTATTGGTAACTGTCATTCAATGTGGAATTGACAGTCAAAGTTTTAAGCCAGTCCTGCTAAGCTGAGAACAGATAGTAGTACTAAATCGTGTAGGGTTTAATTGCAACAGTCTTTCATTTTAATTTTGTAACTTTTTTTTTTTCTTCCAATTAGAAAGTGGGGATAATGTGACAGAAAATACAGATTAGAATTGCATTAAAATTACTTAATTTACTTTCTGTGGCCTATGTCTTAAGAACGGTCTCGTTCGTTTTTCAGGAGTTCATGCTCTTGAGGCACCACAACGAAGCAGAATCTCTTCAGGCTGTTCAGCGTATGGATTGGGAATGGAAAATGAAGGAGTTGGGACTCTGCGAAACAAAGACCAGCCCCATCGTAGACGAACTGCACGTCCCGATGGTCCACGTGAGCGACGACTTCGATCTGCTGCCGGCGTGAGGAAAATCCGAAAACATCACGGGGCATTTCGTCGTCTTCGCTTCGGACGGCAGGTCGGGCGGCTGCCGTGTCGATCGCTTCCGCCGCGCGTTCTTTGCCGTCGGNCGGGCCGTCGTTCCAAACTCGTTTAGTTTGAGAGAGTTGAATTGTGTCTTTTAAATATAGTACTCTGTCAGATGTAAAACCTTGTACCTGTTGTAGGTAATCTATCTGCATAGGAAGTCTTTTGCCGGCCGTGTCAGAGTGTTGCTCGTAACGGAGGAGTCGTGCCAAAAATAATCNGCACGGTCGAACGCCGTGAGGAGATCCGTAACCGTGATTACGGAACTTNTGCGAGAGTCGTTCGATCNTCGATTTGGTCGGGTTTCTCGACGGATTTGTGTATACGTTCTTTCCATTCCAAAGCGTAAATGTACAGTATACAAAAAAAACTAAAAATATCTAAACTCATAACATGTTCTTTTATTTATATCAACCTTCCTGTTAACAAATGTCATTGACTATGAAGTGCTTTAAATGGGTTATCTTTCTACTCCAGCATACATCCTTGCTTGTGAATAAATGCATCGGAAGGTTTAATTTTGCAAAAGACACAAAAGTGTACAACATACTTCAATTATTAGACTAACTATTCTTGTTTTGAAAATGGAAGTGTAAAGTGCACAAGCAGTTCTGTATCTCAAATATTGAAAGAAAAAAAAATTACCTCTTGAGACGTGTACCTTTATTTGTTGCTGGTTTAAGTTTAGATATGACACAGCATTCTTACTTTCTCCGAAATATAAAGTCGTGGGACTGGATAAAATGCCCGAGGCTTTTAGCCGAGGACATTTCTCCTGTCCCAAGACTTTATATTTCGGAGAAAGTAAGAATGCCGTGTCATATTTGTTTTTAAAGGCCGAGGAATATTCAAGTTTTTTTCAGTTATACAACTTTGCTTTTACAAGAAATACGTATTCCATATAACAAATGAATTGAACTTGTGTTCATGAAAACAGGTAGCACAGTAAAATATCAGGGTTGGAATTTTAATAGTGGCAACATCGGTAGCATAGCTGTGAAAAACGGGAAGTTTATATCATTTANGCCCCAGATAGGACGAGTCCTCGTCCTACCCCGGGNAGAATGGGATTGTCCAACCTTGTCGTGTGCGTGCACATTAAGGAGCAGAACATGGGCTGTAGTGATCTCCGCTCGTCATGTTTTCGAAATTGGAGCAGCGGTGTTGGATAAAAACTGGAATAGCCAGAGGGCGTACAACACGAGTTTCATCTTCTTCAAGGACCTGTAGAGGCACATGGGGCATCTCTGCATTACCGAATAGAATGGTTGCAAGGTGGGTAAAATGAGCCTTGGCCAGGATGTTGCAGTTTTGGTATTAATGGATAAGGATTGGCAGTGGACAATTAGTGAGTTGACCTGTGAGAAAGGATTATTGCAAGCGGCTATCCTGCACGTATTTGAGAAAATTGCAAATCGTTGGGTTCTGCACACTCCTATGGAGATCCAGAAATGGCAACTTTACGAGGCTGCTCATACGCATGTCGAACGATGACTAGCCCAAAGGGCAAGCCTTTTTACGGCATATCAAAACAAGTGAATCTCCAGTCAAATGAGTGGCGACATTACGGGTCACCACGCAAACAGAACCCCAGCAACATGAAGGCTATGGTCGTTCTTGTTTACAACTGTGATTGTGTTATCCGGACACATGCCATACCCCATCACGGAGCCTCGCTGCACAGTATTGTGCACAATTTTTGGAACACCATCTGCGACCTGCTTCGAGGAAGAAGCGGCAGAACTTTATATACGACAAGGCTCGAAAGCATGCTCACTCGATGGGGTCGGGACAGCGGCAGCTCGTGCTTGCGCTTTGGTGAGGCCCAACGAGGTTGTTGCATCAAATTTTCTGAAATTATACAGTTTTATGCACAAGTATTCATGTAACCATGACAACTTCAGGTATGCTTGTAATGTAAAAAAAATACAAGTTCATTGGTTATAGACGTTATACATTACTTGCCAAATCAGGCAACCGTGTTGTGCCTCACCAAAGCGCAGGCCGCCACTGGGTTGGGAAGTGCTCTACCAAAGCGGTATTAGTTTCAAGACATTCTTCCTGCCATAGACCACTCTAAACGAACCATCAACAAAACGTGCTAGTCACTGGCAGCGGATCTAACATAATATGCTTTGGGGACTACTTCGAAGAATTGTGAAGGCAAGTTCCCTATGTATAGAGACTTTTTGGGCAGTCACCTGGTTACAATGAGCTTGCACTGAAAAAGTTTAAATACTTGATCTCTTTTGTAGTAAATAACACGTATTAAGGAGAGGAAATAAAATTGGCTATACACGATATATTACAATTATTATTTACAGTTCATTTTACAAATAAAATACAACCCGTCTATTTTACTTTTGTTTCTTGCCATCATGTTCAACCATTTTAAAGTCCATGGGTTTGTCGTAGCCCATTATTCNACCAAAGTGAGACAAGTCTTCAAAATTCTGAGGATCTACAAAAAGGGGTTTTCCTTTTGCTTCAAATGTCGTGAACAGACCAGGAACTTCAGGTACGACAACATCTTCTACCTTGAAGGACAACTGAAATGGAAATAGTAATACAATTTATTTTTTCTCGTCAAAGAGAAGAAACCTTTTNTAATTTCTATAAAGTTCTGTAACTGCTCGTACAGCACATTCAGATTTTTCTATCGCGTAAACAGTCTCGTAGTCGAAATGTGTTGAGATTTATTCAAAGGACGTTAAAGAAAAGTTCTTTAAAAGTTAAGCGAATTGCATACAATGCATTAGTATTACCAATACTACAATACTGTCGTTTTGTTTGGGAACCTCACCAAGTACCTAGGTTTAATAAACTCCATCGAAGGGGTACGGCGTAGGGCAGCAAGGTTTGTGTTGGGTCGTTACGATATATTAGATAGCTTATCTGAAATGTTGGAACAACTAAATCGGGTTTCATTAGCTGAAAATCGCCACGAAAATAGGATGAAAAGGTTTACACAAATCATCGACAGTCAATTGTCATTAAACTACGGCACACAGCTATGTATATAGGTAGAAATGATCACGCAAATAAGAATAGGGAAGTTAGGTGTAGAACGGACGGGTATCTGTGGTCTTTTTTTGCCTCGGACAATTCGTGAATGGAATCGTTTATGAGTTGGTGCGTTGCACCCCCTGCCAAAGACTGAAAGTTGATTGCAGGGTAAGATGTAGATGTATAATTAATTGGAACATCAGCTGTGTGTGAATAAAATGTGCTGCACGGTTTGTAGACGTTTTAAATATTCTTCAAGTGAGTGTTGTGAAAATAAAATGAAAAGTTAGTTCGTTTCTTAGAAAATGAAATATTTGTAATGTTTTGTGTTGTTCTGCAGATCGACAGGAGAAGAAAAAACTTGTTTCCCGTTCAACCGAAACCACCTCAAGGCTTTAAAGATTACTTGATGAACAGATGCACTTACGTCCTGGCGGGCAACGCTTCTTCTCGACTCTCTGTTCCCACTCTGACTCCTCCTCAATCGCTTACCGGTCAGATGAAGGAGTTGTTCGCAGAGCAAGAAAAGGAAAGATACAGGCTCCGAATGCAGGTGTGTTGAAGCGTTACTCTCGACGAATTATTGTTATGTGAAAAAGAAAAGTAAATGGAAGAACATATTTTGTGCCTCCAATGTGTGCTTCAGTCTAAACTATGATGTGATAGCATCTGATGGACTGAATTAACTTGTCCCCCAGAGAACTGCATTTAACATGTCCTTGTTCTAGTCAAATTAAGAAGTCATAATTAAGCTGCCATTAAGTGCAGTGTATAATTAGAGCAAAAGGTAAAGTAGGGCAGTTATCTAATTTGGATGTTGACTAAAAGGATGTATAAAGTTT
>QVQU01324035.1:0-10227 GCA_003456935.1 Machilis hrabei | reverse complement strand
TCTTGTCTCTGTGTTTATTGCATTCAAAACTTTTTCAACCATAGATACCGCCAAGAGTCTAAGGTTTCTAGTTCCACCTAGGTATATTCAAGTATCAACATAACATATGTATAACATTATAAATCCAACACAAAGCCTATGTCTCCCATAAATATCACCGTAGAAACCGCTAGTCCCGATGCATCTGTAGCTAAATTTATGGGTCTGTCATAATCTGGTTGTACCAGTAACTTATCTGTAGATATCGCTTGTTGAATCTGCTCGAACGCCTCGGTAGCTTCTGGTGTCCATTTAAACTTCTGAGGATCATGCTTTAATTTTTCTAAAGGTCTTATAATATCTGCTGCGCGCGGCACGAAATCGCGTAGCCACCCCACTACCTCAATAAAAGTCACTAATTCTTTTCGCGTCTTGGGTTTTTTGTAGCGTTTTACCTTATTTACATGCTTTTCACACGGTCGTGTGCCATTTATGCCGACTCGCATACCCAAAAATGTAACCTCTCTTTGCATAAACTCGCATTTTTTCACCCCACAGGTCATACCTGAATCTTCTAAAACTTCAATGACCTTTTCTACCTCTTCCAGGTGTTCCTGTTGGTTGCCCTTAGTATGTATCAAAATATCATCTACGAATACCTGCACTGTTATGTCAATAAATTTCTGTAAAATGCGAGTGATTACGTTAGAGAAAACGGCTGTGCCTTGTTTGGTTCCAAAATTCAATCTACAAAACTGAAAATTTCCCTCCTCGCACACGAAGGCTGAATAAGGTCTACTTTCCACGTCCAATTCAATCTGAAAATAAGCATCTTTGATATCCAACTTTGTAAAANACTTGGCTTGCTGTAGCCTATGCCTCACCTCCTTGATGTTCATCATCGCCCAATGCCAGTCTTTACTTTTGGAGTTCAGAATCCTTTGATCTGAGCAGCAACGAATCTCGCCATTCGATTTTGGTATGAATACCAGCGGACTACACCACTCACTCGTGGAGTGTTCTATTATTCCCAATCGTAACATTCTCTCTATTTCATTCCTCAAAGCCTGTCGGTATTTCCAAGGAGTTGGGCGAAATCTTGTTTTCACCGGAGTATTGTCAGTCATTTCTATCTTATGTACAACCCCTTTCACTTTCCCCAGCTTTTCCGAAAAAAATTCGGATGTCTCTTGACCAATTCCTGTACTTCGGGGCTCAGACTATCTTCAGGCTTTTCGACCTTCTCTTCTTCATGCAACTCCACCGGTTCCTTAGTTTGTTCCGTTTCTTTTAAGCTCCTACTACCCTGTCCGGCCTCACATTTGTCGTCCCTGATATTAGGTTCCTCTTTTTCACGTTTTCTTCCTATTTTCACGTCTGGTACCCTTTCGGCCAGCATCACACACACCAGCTCCTCCTCGGCTACCGTGTCTGCATTTGCACTGTCCCATCGTACATCATTTAAATTATTCGCGATCCATTTGCTAACGGAGCGCTTATTTGCCCTGTGGCACCATCTATAATCACTTGCAGACTTTGCATCGACTTCCAACCTATTATAATATCCACTGACAAATGTGTAGACACGACATACGCCCTAACATTCATTTTATGACCGTTTCCGACGTATAACACGACATCTGTCACATGAGTCAAAACTACCTCACTGTTTATTGAGCGCATGACTGCCCTTTCTTCGATTAAGGGATGTCCTGTGTCTAATATTTCCTTCTTCACAAAATTCTCTGCACTTCCAGTGTCCCATAATACTGTCACCTCCTCACCTTCAAATCGCCATTTGCACAATGGTACACTGTCACACTTTTTATTTTCAGTTTCATGAATATTTACATTGTTGTCGAGTCTCTGCCTGGCGTCTAACGGGTTCAGGACTCTCGTACTCAGTTTTTTTGAAATGGCCTGCCTTTCGCATCTGTACTGTTTACAAACTCCCAGGCCTCTCTTCTCTCTTTCTCAGAATCTATTTCCGGTTCTTGGTCCGCTCGCTTATGATATCTTCCCTTGTATACTCCATAATTCTTCCGAGGTTGCCTTGTCGTATTGTCCTTTTCAGCATTTCCGGCTATACGATACTGCGAAAAATTCTTCGGCCCCCCCCATTCTTTGTATCGGGTTGCAAAAGTGTTGCTGTCCACCTTGGGAATTGTTATTGCGGCCAGGTCCATTGTACCTCCTGTTTCCGCTATTGTACTGGTTCTGAGTATTTCCATATCTATTTTGGCCTCNATATTGCGAATTTTGGCCTCTCCAGGGCCGATTTCCATATTCATTCCTCCCATTCTGACCTCCTTGGTTGGGCTGGTTTCCATAATTATTATAATACCTGTTTGTATATCTCTGGGTCCATTGGTTGGTATTAGGCTCCACCTCCGTTTGCGTACTAACTGATGGAGGTCTCTTTTTACCATCTTTCCCATCAGTTTCGGTGGCTAGAATAGTCGTAGGTCGTGGCATCTTTCGTCTGGGTCTCACCTCCGTCCGATTCTCTCGACTACCTATTTTCAATTCGCGATACTCTTTGACCGCTAACATTAATTCCGCCAAATTCTTGTATTTGCTACTATTGCTATGCAACATCATACGCAACTCCTCCTCAGCCCCCCTAGTAGCTATTTGTACTAGTGACTGTTCATCTAATTGCTCCGGCAACATCAGATTCCAGTTGGCAATTGTCCCACAGAAATNGTTAAATGTCTGGCCATGCTTCTGTTTCGCCGAAAATATCCGCTGTTTCAACTCGTTAGTTAACCCTCGGAATTGTAGCAACAAAATTTTTTTCAAATTACTGTAGCTTTTCACGCTACCCTGTATTGACCAGAACCATGTTTTTGCGTCTCCACGAATAACTTCGCTACGTGAACTGTCTGTATTTCAACTCCTAACTGGTCAAAATGACTCTCAATGTCCTATAAAAACATTACTATATTTTCAGTCTGGCTTCCTGAAAAATTCAGATATCCTGGGTACAGTGTCTTATAGTCAACTGGCCCGCGGTATCTGTCATGTCTTCTATCTCCTCTATCTCCTCCATACTTATATTCAGGCTTACTTGGCCACCCACCTCTCCCGACTCCGCGGTATTCCTGCTGGCAATCATCATCACTCCGCTGCCTTCTTCTCTTCTCTTTTCTTCTTTTACTATGGGTATCTCTTGGCCTACGTCTCTCCCATTCAGCACCGGAATCATTATCAGAATCACATTCTTCTGGCTTCCAGTACGGCCTTTTCTTTCTTCTCACATTCCTCCATTTATTTCTGCCGTCACCTTCGCTGTCCTCTTCACTAGTCGATTCCTTGTCGGTCCAGTCATCTACAGCGAACGGATTTCGGTTTTGTTTTAATCTGCCGTCATTACGGACGTTTTTCTGCAAAATTGTGGTAGATTAAAGTCATTCCGGACTTCTTTCTGATGATATTGCGGTAATGGTCTACTACTTTCTCCCACGTCTCGCGTGGCTNCTCCATTTCCTGGAATTTCTCTATTTCTTCCATTTCTCTCTTCTTGTATCTGACCTCTCACTTCATTTATTCTATCCTGTACTATTTTTAACTCTTCTTGCAATCGTGATATCTGCTCGCTTTCGCCTTGCCAGTCTCCCGTAGCTTCAATACTTTTTTCCATTTCTTGCAGATTTATTTTCATCATCCTCTCCAGCTGTTTAGTCTCTTTGGTGCGGTTTTTGTTTTCCTGCTCCACTCTGACTCTTTCGGCTTCAGCAGCTTCTCTGAGTGCCGCTACCTCGACTGTTACTCCTCTGACACTTTCTATTTCTTCTGTTACCATTGCCAGCTCCGCTTCCAAGAATTCCCCTTTTTTCTTGGTATCAGCCCCTTGTTTATCAATTCGTTGCATCTCTTTTTGTTGCTGTTTTGCTTGCCTCTCGTTATCCTCTACCTTCTGATTTACTTTCTGTACGCTCGCCTCCATTCTAATATTGTTATCCACCATTTGTTGCTTTACCTCCTTGTGGTTAGCCTCTACCACTTTTTGATTATCGACCATCTGTTTCTTTATCTCTTTCATACTAACTTCAGTCTTTTTATTTCGATCATCTGCTTTTCAGTCAGCATCCGTCACCAGTTGCGTTATTTTATTCTCACTAGCGTCAGTTTTAGCTTCAATTTCAGCCAGTTGGTTCTTCATTTCGTTAGCACTAGCCTCTGTTTTCGCCGTATTAGCCATCAGTTGCTTTTTAATGTCATTCACACTAACACTATTTTCAGTCATTCGCTTCTTTATTCCATTCACACTAACATTATTTTCAGTCATTTGTTTTTTCATTTCATTCACACTAAAACCATTTATAGTCATTTTGCTGTTATTTTCCGTCTGCATTTTTACCAGTTGTTCCATCATGGTGAACATTGTTGCGGCCTCTTCGGCTTCCTCTCTCCTCTTCTGCCCTATTCTAGCGGATTTTCGCACTTGCGCTTTTCCTTTTCCTTTTTTCTGACCAATACCGGGACCTAGCTGTGTTAGCTTATCTTCATCGGCCCCCTCTGTCGTCTCCATCTCTAGTTTATCTCCAGTATTTGTATCTGTTTCCAGTTGCTCACTTTCTCTTTTTGGCACTGTCTCCTCCTGTCCTCCTATACTGCTGCAGGATTCTTTATTTTCTTCTTGATCAGCCATTATTTATTCGGTATTACTTGTGCTGCTCGCTTCGCTCGCTCAGCTTCACGTTCGGGTCTCCAATTGTAACTCTTATTTTTCTTCAGCACTCACGGTGCTTTGTCGATGTCCCACGTTGCGGCACCGTTTGTAACGTTTCGACACTTCTTTCCTTGTCGTGGCCTTTGGTCACTTGAGCGGATAGGAACTTTCCCCTCGGAAATGAAGCTCGGAGCGAAATTCACCACGGCGAATTTCTCCCCTCTGACAAACAGTTAACTGGGAAACTTAATCCAGCCAGAGCAACAGTTACGTCAAGCCTTCCTTTACCTGACTGTCCCGACCGCTTAAATTTGGAATTGTGGTTCTTCCCTACTGGTACTTCTTATTTCCCAGGGCGGTTAGAATACTAGCTTTGCGGTATCGCTTTATACGAAACTCCTGTGCCGCCTTAATGACGCGTCTCGGTTCCCATAATATTTTTCTCGTTTAATTCACCCCTCCAGATGGTTTTCACACCATTCAGAGTTACAATGCTTTTAGTACCGCACCCCAAACCGGCCTGGCCTTGATGTGTGCACCAACCTCTATCCAGTATTAATACGCTGATCTGCTAAATGATAATTGTTTATTTTATTATTATTTATTTTCTTTTTAACAGCAGTTACCTCGTGTGTCACTAGCAAACTTACACCTGTCCACACGTGTTTGATTCTTTTTATTTACTCGTGGTGGCGTGAACATGTATATTTTTGTTCGAACGTGCTTTATCTGCACTAGGACTGCTAACTGTTTGGTCAGTACTTCCGCCCGCTGCAGAGTCAGCCCCATATAGAGTACCAATACGATTATCTAAAAAATTCATTTATGGGCGCCATTTGCGCTTATACACGCGAAAAAATAATTTGGCACTTCTATAATGGCTAAAGTCCCTAGCGTCGATCGTATAGTGCCTAACTCTAACCTCTGACGTAACAAATTACAAATTCAGGTTCTAATTCATATACACCATTTACTGTAATGCACTGGTACAGCCTTATAAACAATTTTTTTTCCTGGGGTTGAGTAAGTCATGACTCTTCACATACCAAAAGCACTAATCATGCCGATATCGGCTGATAATAATTCTTTTATACTTATAGATACTTGTTTACCACTACTATCCACACACACCTATTTATAGCAATCTATGCTTTACTCAAAGTTAATTCTTTGCTTAATAGTGTCTTTTGTTTATATCAATTCAGTGCAACTTAGTCATTTGCCAACCTGAAAATAACTTTAGCACGGTTGCTTTACACCGTAACCAAATGTCTTTACAATGGTTGGCTTATGCCCCACTTTAACTTATCCTGCGATTTATAAATTTACCCTGCACACTAGTTACAGTTTTTTTCTTTTTATGATGAAGACAATTTATTCACACTATCCGTGGCTTATGCCCCACTTTAAATTCATAAACTGCTATTTGCTTACAGTTGGACGATTTCTCGGAATTTAACCATTCAAGTTTTTACTTCTCAGTTTGTTTATTTTTCTGAGTGATCCTGGCAAAAAGGCTGGTTTTATCATTCCACTAGCTAGACACCTATTGTTATTCTTGTAACTAGTACTACAATTTGCTTTAGGCCTAAATCTGTCCTAAGATAGCAAATTCTTCAACTCTCAACTTGACTTACGGTCTTAGACATTTCTGTTTTTTTTCTTCAAACAATAAAACAACAAATAAAATTTACAACAGGTGATATCACAGCGTCTACATGCGGTTAAAACTACTACTAAACAAAATATGGCACAATCGGCCTTAATTCATATCATCACCCCACATCTGTAGCTACTGTGATATCTCTCTAGGAGCTCCGTACAAATTGTTTTACATACCTCAACACACTAATTATGTCCGTTGTTATCCGGTCCAGTAGTACCCCACAGCTAGGAATAAAATGATCCCCGCAGATACAATCAGCTGTTCTCGTCGACCCAATGCTGAATCTTCTATGTACCAATTCCATCTTCGGTCCAACCTTGGTCAGCTGCTCGCATTCTTGATTTTCTTGGCCCAACCGAAGCTAGAAGTCTTGCCCCAAAATCCTCTCTTGCCCCAGTCCGGAAAATTCTGCAACCCTGGAAATCTGGCCGTCCCTGGCCTCTCACGTCTGGTTTAGACCCTGCTAATAATGGTTTGCTCACAGGTTAAGAACTAGAAGTTCTAGATACCAGATTTCTTGACCCAGTCCAGTTAACGGCTTAGAGGATTCGCGTTCATTTTCTGGTCTTCTTTTTTCTTTCTTCGTCCCTCAGCCGGGCTCTGTCCTTGTTCCGTTTTTATCCTAGCATGGCGAATAACTATCTAGGTATGGATATACGTTCTTGGAACCGGATCAATGCAGCTCTGGGGATAACAGCCTCTACATTCAATTCGTCTACTTCAAAATTCTGCTGTAGCTCCAAATCTACCATCTATTTCTTCTCATCAATTTTATTACTTCAACGGAAACTTTGTGCTTACTTATCTGTTCAGCAATTTCTTCATATTCTTCGTTTTACTTTAGCGGCTGCTAATTACTTTCCCCAAGTAATTCTTCCTTTCTGCACAGCTTACGTAAAATGGCGTCGCTTTCGTNAAATGCGTATTCGTGGCTTTTCTGTGNCAATTCTTTTAATTACATGAACTCATAAAATTATGACTTGCATGTACTATGATGCNCCACATTTTAGTATCAGCACATTCTTAGCAAAATTCACATCTTAAACCTTCATTAGAAGCAATTAAGTAGCATTCTTTGGCAAGAAAATATTACGTGGAAGCCGACTGTAGTACTTCCCGCCTGCCAACTGTTATTCTCGTTGCTTAGACTACAGGCTTCCAATTGATATTTCTTCTAATAATCGTTTTACTTTCACCACATAAGTAACTCATATTTACACACTTAATTACACACTTTAAGAAGCACACAATAATCCTCACAGTTTTTGCCGTATCCATTTACTCATATAGAACTCATTCAAACAATAAACCGTGTGACATCGTCTGCCTACTGCTGTCACAAACTACAAAAAAGTGCTGCGTCATGTCTTCCCACCAGTCAGCGCTGTTTTCCTAACTATCACCTCTCCTTCTCCCCCTTGTACCTGCTTTCAAACCGTAATAAAACAACTCGCTACTTCGCTCTATAATGTTTAATGCTGGGCTATTTACAACTATTATGCTTTCTTCTGCCAGCGTTTACAATTGCTATTTAAGGCTATTTAACTCCTATATGCTATTCTTGTCTCCAATATATACTAATAACTACTACCTAATTATTTACAATGAGCCAACTTCTAGTCAACTAACCTTTTTCATATGTGTGTGTTACACGAAAAGCCCCCTCCAACAGCTTGCTGGACAGAGTTTGTGAAACATCCTAGCGTACAGCCAGATGTTGCAAAAATAGAGTGACACTCACCATCTATTATCCCTTTAGTGCAAGTTATTTATTTTTCACCCCCTCTCTCTTCTCTTTTGAAGCTTCTCTAGTCTTTCTCTCTTTAGACTCACTTCCATATAATTTCCCTTTGTTTACGTCGTCGCGTACATTTTCCTAGTTATTTCGGGACTTTTAGCTTAGCCACTCATTCCGTAGCGACCTCACTTCGCGTGTTCCTTCCAGTATTAGTCTGCTTTTTCCATTTTCTTCTTCCTTTCGAAGTTTTCCGTCGTTTTTCGTCTTTGCGGATGATTCCGCGGGTTTTTCTCGCCATATATCTCCTTCAGCAGCTTTCTTCACCTTCCCCTTCTTCTCTCTGATAGAATGGCTTCAAATGTTCCATGTGTACACGGCCCGGTCTCACGCCCGTGCTGTTTCGTAACGTACACCAGTGGTTCCTTTCTTTTATTATTTCCCGAGGTCCGTCATACTTTAAACTTAACTTGGCCATTTCCTTATTACTCTGTGGGTGAGTTTTTACTAGCACTAAATCGCCCACTGTCATCACAGTATCGCGTCTACGCGCGTTAAAATATTTATCTTGTCTTCGATTGCATTCGTCCCTGTTTTCTTGTGCGGCTTTCATTCTTTCCCTGTCCTCTTTAGCTCTACTCCTGGTCCAATAACGCCATTTCTCCGGTTCTACCGGTACCTGGTATCCTTCTGGGTTCTCCTTCCCTAAAGCATTTTCTAGCGGCCCACTCAATGACCTCCCCAAAAATATTTCGCTAGCGGAGAATTTCATGGTTTGACTAATTGAGTTATTCAACACCAACGCCAAATAAGGAAGTACGTATGCCCAGTTAGTATTCTTTCTGTACACATACGCCCTTAACTTTGTGTTTATATCACGATTCCTACGTTCTACCAGATTCGAAGCTGGATGATACGCCGGGGTATACACCAATTTGGTGTTCCATCGCTTGGCCACTGATACCATTTCCGGCCCTTTATTAGTACTGGGCGTTATCCAATATCAGCGTTCTAAACGCCCTATTTCTGCAAAACACTTGTTTTTCCAGTGCATTTCCTACCGTTCTACTTGTAACTTTCCTTAAACGTATGATCTCTACCCAGCCGCTGGCTGCCTCTTGGATTGCTAGAATGTGTTCTTATCCGTTCTTCGATCTTACCATGGGTCCAATGGTGTCCAAATATCCTGTATTCCAAATTTTTGGCCTTCCTGCGTGTTGTAGCCTTCCAAATTTCTTCCCAATTTGCGGTTTAGTTAGCAGACACACCTTACAACCTTTCACGAATCTTTTCGCGTCTTATGCCATTTTTCCCCAGTGCATTTTCTCTTTTAAATAAGACAGGGTGGCCTCCATGCCCCCATGTCCTTGAAATACGCTCTCATGTGCGTAACTGAGCGCTTTATTTTGTAGTGCCGCTGGTATCTCCGGTACTCTTAGATATTTTTCCTTTCCTACTACTATCAGATTTTCTCCCGCTACCCTCGTATCATGCGTCAACTGTACACAATAATACAGAGTGCCATTATCATCAAGTTCATAATTTCTAGCGTGGTCGACTATTTGTTGAGCTACTTTTGCCTCGGCTGGTAGGCTCACATGTTTCAAAAACATTATAATTGGTCCCAGTTTAAGGTCCGTAACTTGCTGCTCTCTTAGTTCGTGACAGGTAAACACATCTTTCAACGAAAAAATTTCCTCTTCCTGGACATTACACTCTAGTATGTGGCCCCCCTCGATTTCTGAGTCTTCTTCGGCTTGTCCCCCGATCTGCTCCTTTTCTAAAACGGGTTTGCTAAAATAGTCAGCTATTGTATTAAAAGCTCTGGGGATCGCCACCACCTCGTACGAGAAATCTTCAAGTTTTAAACTAATCCTCTGTATTAGAGCGTTTGAAAACTTTATCTTCTCCATCCACACCAGGCTGGAGCTATCTGTGTAGACTTTTAATTTCGATCATACCAGAATATTTTTTAATTTCAGCATACCAAATTGAATCGGTACTAATTCTTTTTGTATATTGGCATACTTTTGTTCAGCCGGCTGTAAAGCTCTACTGGCAAAGTGTTGAGATTATCAGTGGATGACCTTGTAATAAGTTACAATATGTATATTCGTCTATTAAATGAAACACTTCCGTCTTGTCTCTGTGTTTATTGCATTCAAAACTTTT
>KZ897207.1:10603-22499 GCA_003456935.1 Machilis hrabei | reverse complement strand
AAAAAAAATACTATATGCAATTTACTGATTCTTGGACTGGTGTATTCAACAAAATAAAAAATTAGTAGGCCCCTATAATATTTACAAATAAAGCATATTTGGCCCTCTTAGTATGCTGCCCGATCTTTGTTCTACACATACATGGTAGGAACATAATTTAAAAATATTGAGTACTTTTTACAACAACCTTTAATTTTGCAAATCACATTTTTGTTTTTACGTCCCACACCAAAAAGGTGTATTTACTTTTATAACAACCTGTACATTTTTTTTACATTGATGATACTGCAAATTTTGCATTAGGCAATAATGAGGACTTAAGCACAAGCATTGATGTTTTTTTAAACCCTACCCTTTTTCTTAGAAAAGGGGGTCAGACGTAAAACAATTTTTACATCCGACACCAAAATAAAATATAGGCCCTATCGGTAATAAAATACATTAAAAGAAAACTTCCCAAGTACTTAACTTCACAACATTTTACTCAGTATACATGAGTTAATACTATTTAATTATGATGTTGTGTCATTCTGTTGCCTAGGTGTACACTGGCTAATGTCATTATAATATTTTGAAGTTCCCTGACTGATATTCATCTCCACTGTGGCAAAAAGATGCCCACTACCAGAAAGTAGACATTTTAAGCTCAGTTCAGGAAGCTTTTGATGAGCTCAAAAGCCAGTTAAAGTACTTCCTGTTCTATGTGTTTGTGAAGCGCTCTCAAACTTTGTCCTTCAAATCAATGAAAGCCAGGGCAGATAGTTCACACATTCTAGTCCAAGTTGATTTCTCAGAGAATGCATTAGAACGAAATTCAGTCAGCACACTGGACCCACGGCCAGGCTACTGTGTTCACTACTTACATCTGGAAAGGAGAGGAAGATGGGGGAAGGTTATGTCATCATCTCAGATGATTTGGAACACACAAAGTGGCAGGTTTATTGTTATATACAAACTGCTTCACTACATAAAAATAAATTAAGGTCCAGAGTTAATGTCTGTTGACATTTTTCAGATGGGTCTGCATCTCAGTTCAAAAATCGGTACATTTTCTAAAGTCTTCACTTCTTACAGGAAAAGCATGGCTTAAAACTGTCGTGGCATTTCTTCGCTACGTCCCATGGAAAGGGTGTAGTAGATGGTATAGGAGGTACTGTGAAGAGAACTGTATGGCAGCACGCGTAGAGTGGGGGTACTGTTGTCGACACTGCGAATAAGTTTTTCGAGGCAGCGTCAGGACTCGACCCTAACATAAAGGTTGCCTTTATCAGTTCGGAGGAGATTCGGGAACNCAATACTCACACCTGGTGAGACCTGGCGAGTTCAAACTTGCAGCACAGATAGACGAGGGGTGTCGCATGAAGTCACCAAAACAGTTGTTGCCAACTCCTTTCTATTTTTTATTTATGCATTCAATCCCGTTTTTTTTTTGTGTCACACCTCGTAGCTTGACTTAATGTTCTTAACTTGAAAATATTAGCATGACATAACTGATTTACAGAAAATGCTTATTGAAATGTTTCATGGATGTCCAGGGTTTTTCACTTCATAGTGAATATCCTCCTTCATCTTGGTNTGTAAGGCATTAATTTATTGGGTGGTGGTATCGTTCTTAAATACGCCAGACGCAGTATTTTCGTGGAAATACAGTTCAGTAACAACAAGTCANCAATGATTTCTGATCCATCGTACAAGGAGCTGCTTCCTCAACAGTGTGGAAAAACTCGGCGGTGATGCATTTCCGTTGACAATCAATCACCTTTATGAATCACCCTTGGTACTATAATTTATATTTTCACCTAAAAACTTCCTGGCATCGTGAAACTTTATGGACGACGACGCACTTAAATCATCTGTAGACAACTGCGTGAGTTCACTGGCGGTGACTTTGTATGATGAGGGCATAGAGAAGCTGGTACCACTATAATAGGTGCCTCAGTTTCGGGGGCTACTATGTAATGTAGTAGTTGAGTTTTGTCTAGGTAGTGTGTCTAAAAAGTTGGGTGAATGGTATCAGAAAATAAACAAAACAGAAGATACAAAAATTACCTTTATTGGCCTTCAAAATAATCGCCATCCGTCACAACACACTTTTGCCAACGTTCATAAAGCTTTTGGAAACTGTCAGCAAAGGCCTCTTTAGGAATCGGTCGCAGAACCGCTGTCAGAAGTTTTGGATTGCCGACACGTCCGCAAAACGTGCGCCTTTCATGACCCCTTCAGGCGGGGAAACAGAAAGAAGTCCGCTGACGCCAGATCAGGGGAGTACGGTGGATGATCGAGAACAAGTACGCCGCGCTGAGCCAACAATTGTCTCACACGGATCGCACAATGCACAGGCGCGTTGTCGTGCAGCAACATCCACTGTCCAGTCCAGTGCAACTCTGGCTGAACACGCCAATTTCCCCAATTTGTAGCAGAACTTGATGTTCACTCGTAGCTCCATTGCACTATGACACTACCTCTCACACTGACTACGTTCAACTGCCCGCAGCGGGTTTACCCTGATGGCCACGTGTACGCCACGCTAGGTGATTCTTCTCGACGTGTCTCTGGATAGCCATTTGCATGCGCGCATACCTGGCCCATGTTGCCATTGAGATATCGGACCATTCGCCGAACTTTTTAGACACACCACGTATAATAACATATTTTTAGTTAATACTTTTTATTGGGTGTTTGGCCTTTACTTTCCGAATGACCCTCACATATTCGAACCTTATTTTGAATTATTACATTTCAGTTACTTCGTTACAACAGCTTGCGAATTTGATTTTCACCTATTTCCATTTGATAAGCAATCGTGTGAAGTGGAATTTTCATGCTGTGAGTATACAACCTTGTTAAATAAATAAATTAATATANTACTTAATGTCCTTTATGTTTCCCGACTAGTGTAAAATTAATTATTACGTCACTGTCGAGGAAGAGGGATTCCTGAAAAATATATATTTAACGTACTTAGGGTAATACTATTCATTGCAACACAGATTTAGTTTAACTTATAATACCAATTATCCAATTACCATTTGTGTTGTTTTTATTTGAAGCAATAGAGAAAAGGGTAATACACTGTATTGCAAAATCAGTGTGAGTAGCAAAGGTGAACATAGAAAAAGTAAGANGTAAATGACAATCGTTAACTCAGCATTTTAACAAGCAATATTTACAGATTTCATTTTCAAGCGTTATATAAGTAGTAAATATAAATAGGGATGGTTCTTGAGTGACCCTTTTTGTCTAAATCAAATAGGCAAAACGTAATTATTGAAAACAATGAAAATTGCGCTTTGGGACTCCAGTCCCCTCTTAATTATGTGTATCAATAAAACACCATGCCCCACATATGAGGCGTTCAGAAGTCAATGTGACTAACTCCGTTTTGAAAAAAATTGAGATCATCAAGGTTGAAGTTAAATAATCACAGTTAATTTTGTAATGCATAAAAATATTTTTTTAAAAATATGTTGACATTGTTTTGAGTNTTCCAAGCTCGAAGGTGGAAACCTGAGCATCAAGATCCTCGCGGTCTGAGCTAAATCTGACAATGAATGCCGGACACGAATGAGCAGGCTGATGTCTTTTTCCGGACACGAATGAGGACATCTGAGCAATCTTGACATCACAGATCGTAATTTACGAACCCACCCTGAGTTGCTGACGTTTACACAAACCGAGGTGAAGATAATCTTTGCACCAGCCGCCAGCCATCAAGTTACATCTGTATTCAGTAGTTATACATAGCAAAGTGGATTATAAGGAGATAATTGTTATTTACTCTTTTGGTTTCTGATTAAAGGTGAAGAAGNTAATTTCAATGTCATATACAAAATTCCAGTATATTAAGCATTACCTTGTTACCTTTTACCATTTAAAATTAACAAAATCCTGAAAAAAGTTGAAATAGTGACCAAACTTCAAAATTAGTNACTTTTTAGTGACCAATGCCCAAAAAAGTGACTTTTAGTTGAAATAGTGACCAAGTGAGACCCCTGAAATAGGGATGGGTCTTGAGTGACCCTTTTTGTCTAAATCAAATAGGCAAAACGTAATTATTGAAAACAATGAAAATTGCGCTTTGGGACTCCAGTCCCATCTTAATTATGTGTATCAATAAAACACCATGCCCCACATATATTAGTGGAATACATATGATTAAAATAATTTGGAGTAACACTTACCAGCAGCCGATTGACTTTATAAGCGAAGATTAAGACGTCCACCAACACTGAAATAATCTATCACCCTGTCAACAATTTTTTGTTCAATGTTCATCGCTAAATTTAACTATTATTGACATTCCTTTTCTTACAAAAATGTGGCAGTGATAATTAGAACAATTTGTTACTTTCACGGTTCTGCTCAAACTAATATAAACTAGTAAAACTAATATGTCACTCCATAGAACACACAGGTCAACTGTACGCGGATACAATTCACGAGGTACTGATTTTTCTACCCGCACCATTTCCATTATTTCAAGAAAAGGGTAGATTCCTTTTGACTCAAACAAGTTATTAGAATAAAACATAACGGTGAAGATAATCTGCTTGAATTTCAGCTGGAAATGGAAGTGAGGAAGAACCGCATAAGTCAAAGTATTCAGTGAAGAACAGATAATCTTCTGATAGCCGACTGACAAATAGGCATGCCCTCTTTATGGACTTTCACTGTCCTCCCACCCTTGAGAACCTGTTATGATAAACATTTGCTAAATATCCTCTACAGTGTACAAAGAAATGTTCGAATAAAGGTTTATTTTCTGTTGATGGACTAAGACCAGATCAAATTTGTAGACGTGGCCTAGTCGGGCAGTCGCCAATGTAAAATATATCAGCGTAGGGCCTATATGTACCGTATTGAAAAACACAGGTGTGCACTGTGCACACTCGTGGAGCCGCCACTGTTCGGGAATCAAAAAGTGATGACCTGGAAGATTTATGGAACNCTACGTTACGTTCTTAAATTCACAAAATGTTCCGTTCCGTTACAAATCGTCCGAAATTATTGGTCGTTACGGAACGGCGTTACATGACAAAATGGAACGGAACGTGCCCATGTCTGGGCCTAATAATGTACAATGGTTATGATTGTGTAAGGCCAATCAGAAAATAACACTTGAACCTTTGGGTTGGTATTTATAGCACTTAAACCTCTGGCTCCCGTAAGTATGGGGCTGTCAAATCCCGCTGCCTGTGTCTTTTGCTGCTCTTGTTATTAACGACCTCTGATTGGCTGCCTGCCCCAGTGGAACTTTGTTTCTTTTGCTTCTGCATCTGCCTTAAAACCGGAAGTTCAATGCTGGGTAGCCAACTATTGGGATTCCACTTCTGCTTCTGCAAGCAGAAGCGCAATCATAATCTGGTCGGAATTGACCCAGGTGGGCAAAGTCTCTGTTAGACTGCACCTGGTTTTTTTTTTCTAAGTCCTTCCTTTACCTAACCTAACCAAAATTAATTTAAATAACCTCTTCCTAACCTAACCAACTTCTTTTTGGAAATCAGCAGTGTCAGGCTGCACACCTATTTTTTTAATTCTGCCATTTTTCACAAACTTTATTAAGTGCAGTCCTCCCAACTTTCTCTACAGAGGACACTGTTATGAATTTACTTGATATTGATAATGAGAAATAAATACCGGTATGCTTGGCAACCTCATCTTTCTAATGGTACTACTTACAGCTTACTCAGATGTCTCCTTCCCAACTTTTCAAGCACGTGCAGACCAAAACCAGTGCAGACCAAAACCAACTTAGGACGCTATCCAAGTGAAATGCCATTCGCTCTACAGAGACTGCAACGTTGCCAACTTCACATTTACAATTATCCGACTGAAAATAGCATTATTTCCATCTTTGCCTCTGAGAAGGCAACAAATTGCTTCATTTAGCTGAAATAAATTTGAATAACCCTAACAACGGCTTCCGAAATTGAAGAGCGTAAGAATAGACTCATTCATATATTTAATTGCATAATAGGGGGCCTACAGGACAGAAAATGGTATACAACAGTAATTCCACGGGAATGAATTTAGTTCAGAACTTCAGATGGATGAGTTCTGGAACTAACGATTCTTAGTTTAATTACAAGTTTGACTCCATTACTAATAGGCCCTATTTAACGACTTTAAATAGAAAACNTGTNTAGGTTTAACCACTGTGCTGAAATTAATTACCATTTTAAAAGATGTGGTAGATAAATTGAACCAGTACAGCACTATTGCATGTGAAATTTAAGGATTTGTTAAATGCAGAGCTTCCGTGAAAATTAATATAGTTATAATGGATGGCTTTGGACGAAAATAAAAAAAATTAAGTTCAAATACTAGTACTTTATCTTTTGGTTAGTTCAGTTAGTTTAGAAATGGTGATTATTAAAACCTTATGAAAGAAAGTATAATTCATCTAGTTATACATAAACTAAAGTGTTCCTAATAACTAAAATATTTATTACTACAGGACGTTTGCGAAACCTAAAGCACGGCCATTTTTTATGCATCTGAACCAGACCTCNGTGCTCCTTGAAATAATTATTAAGTAAAGCTGCTAAAAATGAGTGATGAAAAGTTTTTAATTACGTACCATACTTATCACAAATACATTTATTTGATCAGAGATTTTACGTCCTACACCATAACTTTACGTCCGACACCATTTTTCAAAAATTTGTAGCTAATTTGATTTGTAAGTAATTTTGTTATGACAAGAGTTATTTTGAACCTGTGAACCTCTATTTTAGGGGAAAAAATGTTATAACTACTAACTGTTACTCAGTTCACAGAGTTTTGGGTTAATGTCTGAGTTACCGTAGTGAGGAAATTCATGTTTTCTGTTTTACGTCCAACACCAACATTTAAAACAAAATTTGCTAGTGATAAATTTTAAAGAAATATAAAATTATAGACCAAAATATTCCTTATGAAAAGGTCTTTAAGGAATACTGTAAAAAGTTGAAAATGGTTTCATCTGCACTTAGAAAAAATTAAAAAAGTAACAAAAATCTTCTCTGGATTTTACGTCCGACACCATAGAATTGCCCTTAACCTAATCTATATTGATACCGTACTGCTTAGCATCCTTTCAGCATTGTCACATCATGTGTTTACGTTTTGGACTTAGCTGACATTACGCAAGAAAAAATATGTAACTTTAATATAAAACACACACTGCAGTGAGGTTCTTTCCCCTTAGAGAAATCCAAATACTAACTGACACCACTATATCTTGAATAGGGCCTAGTTAATTTACAGGAACCACATTTGTGTCCATCTATCAAAGTTTACCCGGCCCCTCCATGTGTATAACTCTGTCATACATGTGTGTTTGGTCTGCAATGGGTGAATAGTGCTTCAAAAGTGGTGAAAGAGACATCGGAGGAAGTTGTACTGGTAAATGGTAGCTTACCATTAGAAAGATGAGGCCTATAATTAAATCAAGTGTAATATCAATTAAATTCTTCGCATTATCCTTTATATCGCTTTTGTCCAGTGGAATCAATTTCAACCAAATTTTGCCACTCACACGACACATAGCTGGTGGTGGGTTCTTTTAATATCAGTGGGACCAAACTTTGAATGTCCTTCCCAGAAGACACCTACGATCATACCTTAGTGTGGAGTGCTTCACAGGCAGACTCGTAGGATAACCCTTAAAGGTGGGTTCACAGACTCGCGATTCATGCGACAAACTCCAAGCGATTTTTCAGGAACCAATCAGAGAAAGTATTTCACCAGCCATTTTTTTTTTACGCATGACCATGCGATCGAGTTGACAAAAGTTTAACATTTTCATGTGACAGACGTGATTCCAAGCCAAACGACCACCGCAGAATCAAAGAAGCAGCTGAAAGCGCCAAACGTGAAGTTGAACTATTGCTTCAATGTGAACATGGAGCCTCCGCAGTGGACTTTCACTTACATAAATATTCGAGTGGTGTTCGCTCGCATCGCATGAATCGCGACTCTGTGAACCCACCTTTATACTCAAGGCTAGGAGTCAGCCCCGGGATTTGAACCTGGGACCTCCCGATCAGGAGGTGAACACACTAACTTACCGGTACCATAACGCCGGTTTTACAGATGATGATGATATAGGGTTTTACGGCACACAGCACACATGGGCTATTAGCGCCGGTCGGTTCTACAGTGATGATGGAAGCAGAGCGAAATCCCAATACCAAAGTAAGAAGTCGCCCAGCCGTCAAACACAACGAAAATAGTAATCTACAATTGTAAAATATTCCACTTCTGTTCAGCCAATCAGAAAACCTTTGGGTTGGTATGTGCGCCGCTTCAACCTTTGTCTTCCTTAAGTNTGGTGGCTGTCAGATCCCGCCACCCTGCGCTTTCCACTGCTTAGGGTGGAGACTCAGTTTGGAGTAACACAATGTTTGTTATGGTTTTAATTCTTCAAAAATAAATATTTGCAGNTATTTCAGTGTTAGTACTTCCCAGACTATCCAAAATTGTTGTCCTTGTATAAAAAAAATCGTCTATCTCCTGCAGTTCATCTAGTTATGAATAAATTAAAGTGTTCCTATTTTTCAAAAGTAGTGTAATGGGAAAATAACAGGCAATCCGAATCAGTAAAAGATGAAGCAGTTTATCTGGCAATACAACCTGTAAGTAAATGCATTTATTTTTTATTTGGTGGTCAAAGAAGTAGGAGTACTAAATTATTGTCTGCTTCAGTTCCAAATCGACCCTGCTGCAGCATCTTGTCCATGTGTTCCTTACAATGAGGGAATTAATAATTGGGTAACATTTTATTAAACTTTCTCTGATAATGGCAACCTGAAAAGTAAGATTTGTTATTTATGTTGATAAAAAGTTGTTCTAGGAATGTTAATACAGTACCAGTATCGATTCTGTCGTATCCAAACGAAGCGCAGCGCGAANGCCGAAGGCCGGGGGATAGCATAGTAAAATTTATTCGAAAAATGAGTTCTCAATCGATTGAGAAGACAATGCTGTACTGGTTCAATTTATCTAAGTTGATCAAGCTGACCGAACATAGTGTACCCGGTACATTACACAGCCTATCTCCTTGTGTCAGCCTTAAAACCGGAAGTTGAATGCTGGGTAGCCAGTTATTGGGATTCCTCTTCCGTTACCACTGTAGATGGTGATGGAAGCGGAATCCCAATAACTGACTACCCAACATTCAACTTCCGGTTTTAAGGCTGACACAAGGAGATACGGAATCCTAAAAACGAAGTTCATCTCTCAAATTCTTGCATTTTCGTAAGNCAGTCAGCCAATTAGCGGTACCAACCCAAAGGTTTTATGATTGGCTGAACGGAAGTGGAATATTTTACCATGGTAGATCCAACTATTTTCATTGTCTGTTAGCCTACGGCTTGGGTGTCTCTCGCGTCAGGATTGGGATTCCGTTGTGCTTCAGTCACCACTGTAGAACCGGCAGAACGGGCATTAATTAGCCAACCTCTCGGTGATTGTCTTAGATCCAGTGATGCAGTTACAATTAATTTAGTTGTAACTTAATGGACGACTTAAGACAAAAAAAATAAAATAAGTGCAAATACCGGTACTTTATTGTTAGGTTAGTTCGGTTAGGTTGGGTAGGCTACGATGATTATTGAAGCCTTATTTTTTAAATCAAATAAAATTCAAGNCGCGGATTCTGCGCAAGCACAAAGTAGGCAATCGCTCTAGTTCTACCAGGAAGTACTGACACTCACCTGCTGAATACGTAACTTCCTTCGTCTTAAAATTTCTGCCCTGATGAGTTCACCTCTGTCTGCTAGAATAGGATCTTGTACACTGTCTTTTCCAGTTATTACACCTGTTTCGCACTTTGCTGCATCAAAACGTCCAACTTCATTTTTCATATCTTTCTCAATCATTGACAACAGAATATGGGTATAGACATTGTTTTGTTGTTTAGGCTGATTAATTTGATTGGAAACGGTTTCCGCCATAGCTGTATATTTACGGTTGCTTGTAAATCATGTACATGAGCACGCCAAGTAATATCAGGCAGATCAATTTACACATTATGCTCTTCGAATTCGAAATGGCACACACTCACAGACAGAATTTAAATTAAAATTCAAACTTCCAAGATAACCGGAAGTAAACACAACCATTTTCGTCAAAACAAATGTTTAAAGAGAATATTTCATAAATTAAAATTTCATTTTAAACAGACTTTTGCTCTTTTTATGTATTTAAATTATAGATCGACTATTGCTTCTATTATAACGCTTGCATGACTTGTGTAACTCAGTAAACAAATAATTGTTAATAAACATTTGTATACTGGTTGGTTGGAAACCATTGACCTCTAATTTTCGCTGTGATTTCACACAGTGTTGCCAATACTGCCATCTAGATCCAAAGAAGTCTAGATCAGGGTGTGGATAAAACACGGTACACTGGAACACGGGACATCAGTCTCACTGGGGGTGGGTTCGGAAAATACGATCTGTGACGTCAAGATTGCTCAGATGTCCTCATTCGTGTCCGGAAAAAGATATCAGCCTGCTCATTCGTGTCCGGCATTCATCGTCAGACTTAGCTCAGACCGCGATCTTGATGCTCAGGTTTCCACCTTCGAGCTTGGAACAATCTGACAATNTTTGGATATGACAGAATCGATGCTGGTACTGTAGTTAGGTGTATAAGTGTGCTACTGCTGGGAAAGAGCATTCTGTTTTATTGTCACTGTTGTCAAGGCAAGACAAATCTGTCATTAAGTTGGTCAAAACAAATATGTTTTGGCAATATTGTCTTTGCTAACAAATTCTGCACAGATATGTTTTGGACAGTAGTGCTGCTTCCGAGTTTACCTAAAAAAAATCACTGATTCGTGACTACAAACATTCTCATTTTGTGAAAGTTTTATTGAACACAGCTTTCAAAAATAAATAATAAAGATTGTTAGTGGTTTTGTTAAATGCATTTTTATTTGCAGGTAACGTGCAGGACTTTGTGAAAATTTTGCATAACGACTATCAAAGATGCGGCAGTTGAAAGGAAAAGTAAAGGAATCAAACAAACAGAAAAAAGAACGGAAGAAGGAATTCATGGAAAATAAGGAGAGAGTGTTTACTATTGCAATACCAACATTAGTTGGCGTCTTCCTTCTTATTGCTGTATACATTTACATAAACACAAGACCTAAAAACAATTTTGAAGATTAAAAATTACTTCATCAAACTTGCAGAGAGATTACGGCACAAACGAAATAACATCGTCTTCTCTAACTGCTCTGCAAGAATTTTAACTCTGATGGACACGTGAGGCGGAAATGTCACTTTTTTGTTTTTATTGTTCCAAGTATTTGTCTGATAATTCTGTATTAAATCGTAGCAGTTATCGTATTGGTAATTATAAATTGTGCCAGTATTATACTTAAAATAAGTTCACGTGCATGACAAAATCAAATACTTATTGTACGGGTATGTGAGCTACGGCAAATTAGCGTGATTTAATAAAACTTAACTGCATTGGTAATATAAATAAGTGTAAATAATGTAAATTTTTGTACGTGCTATATTGATTTATTTGTAAAGTACTTACTGTCTGGTCACAGAGTAATATATAATTCAGGGGTCCACTATGTACAGTGGCCACAAAAAAATTACATATCAGTTTTTAAGATATATATTTTTATTACATACAGTTGTACAGAATACTGAAACATAGCAATAAACTGTTATTTCCACAGTCGGATTCTGTTTGTTATTGCCCCCTTTTCTAATATTATATAAATAATAAGAGGTCTGCTGAGTAAAAAAGCCATATAAATATGGGTCTGATTGAAAATCGTTATAGAGTTATGACTGGCTTAATTCTGAAAGAAGCCTAGGCATTGGTTGCTCTGGTTTTTCCTTTTCTTTCGCCACTCCATTCGCCAAATACAAATTTGTTTCGC
>KZ897125.1:507-10596 GCA_003456935.1 Machilis hrabei | reverse complement strand
TCTGTACCCCACAAAATAAGGGAAATGTAGGGATTTCAAAACATTTCTTAGTGTTTTGTATGCCTAATTTGGCTAACATTTCACAGCAACCCCAATTCTGAGTCTTTCTGGATGTACTGTTTGCTTACAAAGAATTCAACATGTTAATTTGGAATGTACTTTAGGATATTCTTAATATATTATTTAAGGACTGTTTAATTGGAGTTTGAAAAAGTAATAAAACAGTTTTTATATACTTTCATGTGCGGTGATAATGCATGCAGTAAGTGAAAGTTGTAACAGATTCAAAATAAAACGGATGTTATTAAAGTAAAGACTCAGATTTTGCAATCTCAATATTTCTAGGAAAGTGTTTCTTCATAAGTTCACTTGCAGTTGTCTCAAACAACTTTGTCTCTCTAATGAAAGAAATCTTACTTTCTATAAATGTGGTTTGACTCCTTTTAAGTATCTTTGATATTTAATACTAAACCACTTTTGTGTATATGAAGTTAGTTCTTTGCTGTATTATCTCGTGCTTCATACCAATAATTCACAGGTAAATATAAAAATAGTTGAAAGTGATGGAACCTAAAACCTTGTGCGCCCTTAAAGTAAATTGTCTATTAAGCAATGTTGCTACGTTTGCAAGATCGATTCTTTTAATGGTGTAATCGAAAGGTTGTTTTAATGTTAGAGTGTTCGTCTCCTGATCGGGAGATCCCAGGTTCAAAACCCAATGCTGGCTCCTAACCCAGAGTATTAATGGTTATCTTGCAGGTCTGCCTGTGAAGGACTTCACACTGAGGTAAAATCGTAGACTCTTCAGCAAAGTACGTTAAAAGTGGGGTCCCATCGATGAGTGTTCCTTATAAAAGAACCCACCACCGGCAATGTATGGAACAATTCAATCATCTGGAACCGTCGTTCCAACGCTGATGTGGTCGCCATTTGACCATCAAAGTCAGAAGTGGGACCATGAACTCAAACAATCACATCATTGTAATAATGTAAAACATAGGTGAAACAGATCTTGCTTTTGTAGTACAAACATCAGGATTAAAGACACTGTGACTTGTAAATTCTACAAATATATAGTATACACGAAGGCCCTTGTATGAGACAAGAGTAATGCAAAGGAAGTGATACAGAATTTTATTTCATTAGTGTGGATCCTAATATTTGGACAAATGATTTGCCTGAGATGTGGTTTTCACCTACTAATTTCTAATATCACAAAAAACCACAGGTAATTACTGTCTTCTTTTGCTTTAGATATGTTCTTCTATGCTTTACTAGATTAGTTTTCTATATCTATATATTTCCCTGAAATTACCATAGACGTATTAAGCAATTCCAATCTTGAGCCTTGCAGGGAGGGGCAAAAAATACCATAATCTGTTTTCCATTAATTTATCCTTACAGTCGCACCTTTTATGAATGTTACAAGTTGAATACGCCCCATTTACGTTGGAAAGAGAACTGTTCTCATCTTTTAACATGTTGTGGGCTCCAAAAAGAATCTGAAGAAATCGAAGAGTATGTAACACTTTACCTATAATGAAAATTATATTAGAATTCCACAAAAAGTTATCACTAAGAGTATAGTCAATTATAAATGCTTGAGAGAAGGTCTCGTCGTACACATTACCAAGCACATACTTGAAGTAAGTGTCATACCAATCCTGTATGCTATTAAGCGATTCTTACAATGCATCAGTGACTTGCTGTACCACTTTTCGGTTTTGTTTGTCACAGTTGATTCGTCAGTTGCGCATCACATTAAATAATCAGTTTTGCATTTCTTTTTGGAGGCTATTCTTAATGAACTGTANACAGTACATACTTGGGAAAGATGAGTCTAGTTTNCAGTAATACTCAACATNTTCCTTTCATTCCAAATGGTGGCGAAATGATTTCTTTTGCTTCCTTTTGTCTACAGTGTAGTCCAGAAGTCTCGTTTCATTTCGACTTCCCTAGTTAACGAGCAGCAATAACTTTTAGTTACGTCATCATTGATATCAGCTTTTGTAATATTTGTATGTTGCCCTTCACCATTGTCATTTAACATTGATTTAAGGAGAGTTTCTGTACAAGGGAATATATTTGCACTTTGTATTTACTTTGTTAGATAATTAAAGAAAGAAACCTGAGCGAATTGCATTAAATTTCCTTATTTGTTTCAGACATTGTCCAAGGCAAATTACTGATTAATACTACTACAACCTCGTTTGCTGCCTTTGGTGAGGAAGTATTTTATACTTCAAAATAAATAATTTCAAATAAGTCGAGATGGATACTTTTGATGAAGAAAACACAGTTACACCTCTAATAGACATTGTGCGTAAAACTTCAGACTGCTTTGTGAAATTAGAGAAATTGGACTCGTGTGACACTATCCTATCTATCAAAAAGGAATTGGGTGAGTTTAATGAGGACTGTAACAAGATGCCCATAAAAATCGAAAAGGAACAACCTATGACTAGTTTAGTGAATAGACGTAGCTTCAAGTCTGACATCAGTCATCATCATTCTGATGCTTCAAATCACCATATCATTAATTATGGTGATACCAGAAAATGGGTGAAGAATCATCAGAGAAGAATAGTTTTAGACAGAAAGTGCAAGAAGACCAAAGTTTCAGATCAGACTAAGTGTTTCACTTTTAGAATGAACTTTGAAGAGGAAACATATTTGAAGAGTCACTTCTGTGATGCTGAAGATAAATGGAAGCCTATTAAGAAGGAAAGTGAAGGTAAGTGATGAACTGGCATTGATGTTATTCAGTCTCAGACTCTTTTTTGATGAATTTGAAATGTTGTAAGGTTTCAATAAGTTTAGTATGCTGAGTCTTACTGCATTATATATAAACAGTTATGTTGTGTGAATCTAGAAATAACTACTTAAAGTTCAGTGATATAAGTTCCTTTAACAATTCTTATTCTGGCACAGGATCAAAGTTTTCAGTCCACAAATAAGTAACAACTTAACTGCAGTGTAGTCACAGTCACTCGGGTTTTATGAAAAGCCTAAACTAATTTTGTTACTGTGTCACTGGTTCATTCTTTAACATATTGAAGAAACTGCATAACGAATACTGTCATTGTGATTACACAAAAATGAATTACATATCTATTTTGTCTAAAATCCAGTCTCATACAGTTCATGACTTGTTTGATCATGATGACAGGTTTTCTTTACACCCTTTGACTTTTAATTTTTGCATTTTACTGATTGAATGTTTAATACATCTTGATAACAAATGTTTCGTTTTGCTGACTGACAAGAGGTATGCGAAAAATTTTAATTTTTTGTTATAATTTGTCACCAGAGAGCATCCATGGTGCCATCTTTAATAAATGTTTTTTTTTCAATGCCGATGGTGCTGTCAGTATTTCAGATTCCAATGCTAATTTAATTTTTATAGGTATTAAATGTTATTGACTGACCAAACATTAAATGTTGTAAATGAGTATAAATATCTTGGCGTTATTGTTAGTAGTGATCTTTCATGGAATTCACACGTAAGTTACGTTGTAGAAAAATCGCTACGTAGATTTCGTTTTGCCCACAGAATATTGTTTCGATGTCGACAGCACGTTAAGCAACTTGCATTTAACACAATGGTGCTTCCAATAATCCAGTACTGTAGTTGTGTAGGGACTCGTATGAGGTGCGTTTGCAAAATCATCTTCAGACAGTTCAGTGTAAGGCGGTTAGATTTATTTTGGGTCGGTGTGGTAGGACAGATAGCGTAACAGAGATGTTAGTCGAGTTGGGCTGAGAAAGTCTTGATGTGAAGCGTATAAAAAGCAGAATTAAGAGATTGGAGCAACTAAACTCCACTCAGTCGCAGTTAAATGTAAGCAAGGTATAATTGTTAGGTGCGAATGCGAAGGTAAGTTAAGGGAAATCAGCTGTAAATCTAATGCGTATTTTTTGGTCATTCTTTCCAAGGTCGATTCGAGATTGGAACCGTTTAGGACGTGAATAATATATTCTGGTGCCTCGTGCACCCCCTGGCAAGTACCTTATGGGTTCATTGCAGGTTATGATGTAGATGTAGAAAATAATAACACATTTTCTGCCATTTTACCTACAAGAGAGTTTATTTAGATACAGTTGGTCTATACATGAAACGTTCTTTAATTTTGTACAAACTTCATTACTGTATCGTTTTTCCAACAACCAAAAATTATTTATTTTCTACATACAATAAAAACTTTGCTAATGCTACATTACTGCCATCTAGTTTAGAATAGAAGTCGAAACAAAATATATGCACAACACAGACCTGTTTGTGGAAATGGAATATTTAACCTTTGCTGCAAGAGCTGCTTAAATAACCAAGAGGGATTATCTTTATATGTATTAAAACACAAATTTGTATTTCCTGGCTTTTAGGGATATTGTAGGGACTTGGGTGATGGAATTCTTTTGAAATTTTGGGTAATCACTCTTTATTTTTTATATTCATATAGTGCATGACCACAGGTCAATCATCAATCTGTACAGAGAAATGTACATAAGGTCATGTTTCATATAACATGTAGAGACAAATAAAAAATTGTGCGCTGCCGTCTGGCCTTCCCTCCTTGGCAGGCTTCAAGTATCACGAAGTGGAGCGTTATGCAGCACAGTTCTCACCTTTCATGCTGTATTCAAAAATGTAATTGTGAATATGCCTTTCTTTAAGGCACAACCACAACTGAGGCACGAGGTATAGTGTGCACTTCCTGATATCCCGTGTGTAATTGTGGAACCAGTGTGATCACATCAGCACCTGTTAGTTGTAAAAGATCCCAACCTTACCCTGTCTTGCCATGTTTTCAAACACAATTGTGGAAAGGCTTTTGTTTTATCTATCTCAAGAGGGTGGCTTCCTCTTACTGTGATCGCACTTACTGATGTCCCAGGTTTAAGCCTATGGTCTGCCACTGTAGGTGAGTAACAAAGGTTACCTATGGTGACTTGCTTTTTAGCACTCCACATTTGGGCATAGTTGCTGATGCCATCAGAGAAAAACTGACACATCGAAATGTATCTGTTGTAAAAGAACCCATTACCACCCTGTCTTGCCGTATTAACCAACACAATCGGGAAAGTGACTTTCTTTTATGAACAGCCAGAGTGTGGTCTTTCAAATACCATGCTCGTGCTTCTTGATGTCCCGACTGCGTGCGACCTATATGTGTACGCATTTGACTCCCTCCACTCACCAGTTGCCCGGTCGACACTCAACTCATCAAAGGCAACGTGCGTAGTGAGTAGCTGAGTTGAAACGCTATAGGATCCGAGACCGGCGAATATATTTATCACCCACACACACACAAATGATGTGGTTTTACATAAAATTTGGCAATTAACAATAATGTAAATTCCAAATCATGAACATGTCACAGGGAATCAGAAAGCTGATCTGATTACTGAAATGGCCACTAGCTTAAAGAGTGAAATGAATTATAAAGAATTTCAAAGCAATAAGCCCATTTTTATTTTTGATCTGTTCCACCGAATTCCTTTTTAAAGCTACGAACTCTGATGTACAATGAGAACTCACATAATAGTCAGTTACTCTTCATTTAGTTTATAACTATCAGATCACCTAAACCAAATTTTAGATTACTTTTTATTGACCTTTAGAGTGTGGATATATATGGGAGAATGTAAAACATGTCTTATGTAAGGGTTGTATGGAAGCAATGTAATTACCACATAGCAGAAATTGTTTGTTTTCTTAGTTGTGAATAGTATTCATAGAAGGAATAACACTAGCTGTAATTAAACGTAGTTAGTTATGAGGCAAGCTAGTGGTATTATTTAATCTTATTTAAGGTTTAGAATTAGCCACTAATTAAACAGTGTTTAAAGTTTAAGTGCTCAACGAGTGCATTACTGTGCAAACAATGGGGTATGTAGTTATGCTCATGTTTGTAGAGAATGACAAAGATTGCACAATAAGATTATCTGGTCTTTAATTAATATAAATCCATGTGCTAGTACCAACTCCAGCTGCCCAAAAGTAACGACGGAATTTATTGACACATATCATATATTATCAGATTTTAAAAGCAGTACACCACTTGAGTAACATTAATGTCACATCTTATTAATGGATTATTAAAAAAAAAATTATTCTGTACCTTATCCATTAATAGTTACATAAACATTAATACGTGAATATATTTTCAGTGACTTGCTGTGAGGACCAGCTGCCTGACAGTGGAACACATAACAGTGAAAGAGAACTGGCACTTGATGCTTCCAAAGAAGAACATCTTTATTGTAGTATCAAAGAGGAAATAACATCAGAAGACGATATCTTCCAGTCAACTTTGATACAGTCAAGGTTAATGTATTCTGAAGTAGAGAATTCTACAATCAAAATACCTATTAAAGTGGAAGCTAAAGATTTGCTAGTTGACTTGATTTCTTCAAAGGTTAATGTCAAGTCTGAACCAACTATTTTAGGTGATGATTTTGATGAAGATTGTGTTTCTTGGAGTGACATTCATAAATACAAAGATTTGAGTATATTGGACGAAAGTTGTTCGAATGATATAAACTCTTCTCTTGGAGCAGATGCAAAGCAAGAAAAAGAAAGCTTTGTTGAGTCCAACAAGAAAATCAGAGATAACACATTGCCACCAAGTATTGAAAATTGTGCAGCTCATGACAATGGTGAGTCTAAGAAAAAGGATAACGGGAGAAAGACAAGTAAGTACATTGTACTCGTTATGCCCTATAATTGCTTTTTAATTTGTATTATTATAGTATAAAGTATGTTAGAGTTCAAAGTGTGTTTCTAATAAGCTCTTGGGGCTTCCATGTACTGAATGTAACTTCTGTGCTCTGTGGTTTATTTAACAAATACGTGATTTCTGGAGATCATTTGATGATAACTATTCATCATGTATAAAATTCAGTACAAACTAAGAATTAAAAAACCAACAATTAAAAGACAGTTAATATCCATTATCAAATATCCTAGAAACAAGAATATGGCTGTAAGAACCAATACAATAATAACAGAATCAGTTAAAATATCAGAACTTTTGTACAGTGTGGGACTTTGATGGCTTCCGTGCTGAAACGTTAGTGAGCCTATCCTTATAACTATGCACACCCTGCACGAGGAAAAACAGGCAGGCAATAATCTATCGCAGCCAGTCGTAGATAGTATAGTGGTTAAGGCACTGCCTTTGAGGTGTCAGGTACACGGGTTCAAATCCCAGACGGCCGTAATGGCTTTTATTTTTTAAGAGGGGTTGCCATGCTTGACTCTCGAGCTTAATGCCTGATAAATTGTAATGTTCAGAAATTATATTATTTTGGCAAATGCTTTTTTTATTCTTATATGTAGTGTATTTTTGCACATAAAAAAATTGATGCGTAAGGGGCAAGTGAAATTAAAGTCCATAAACGATAATAGCTACCAAAACCTATCTTTACAAAATAATAGGATATATATGACAGAAATAGTTGACATTATACCGTTAATAATAGTATTTATCTATTCGTGTTTTATTATCATTTGATTTGCAACCGCTTTGATTAATATGTAGTAGTGGTTTCCCGAAGTAAAGTATATTGTTACACCTACTGGCGAAGTATAATAATACCAATAATAAGAGTTGTTTAGCCATTTACGCGTATAATGTCATCTATATTTCCAAGACACACCACGAGGAGGCGACTCTTTTCATGAATTGGAACCATGGTTGAATAAAATAATTACCAACATAATTAGTCGTCAACATTTGGACAGCATATTAAAGTTAAGAAAATACCACTATATGTCTCAACGGCTGTTTGGCCGACTGGTTAGGATGCTTGTAAGGAAGGTTGTTCATTACAGTCCAGGTTCAAACCCACCTCACAACAATTGATTATTTTTTTCCAGTTGACAAGTTAATTATTAAGAAAACATATTTTTTGCCCAAGAATTGGTTTCAAACTTTTTGTTTTATTTTTGTAATTTGCTATTTGACAGCTAAATGCTTATATCTGCGCTCTATAAAATATACTGTTTTAGCCTCTGCAAATATTGCAAAAATAGAAATGTAATCGCCACCAGTAACACATTATATTTTATCCTACACGTTATTGTTATACTATATATTTATGTTACAAAATTGATTAATTGCTTTTTGAGTTTTTAATTGTAGATATTGTTTACTTACACGTCGTTGTTACATATATTGTGATTCTTTACGTTTTTTCCGTATGAAATTATGAATCTTTTATTAAACATTATATACAATAAGGGCCCACACCTCACACTAAGTGTTGCTCTTTTTGTGTGAATTGTTCAAAATAAAACTGACTAACAATCTTGAGCAAAATAATAGCAACAATTATAATAATGTTACTTATTCCGTTCAATATTCTTAATTTTCTTCATGCTGTTGTAAAGAACATGACAGTGGCATATTAATCCTTGGTCCAAATATATGTTTATCTTACAATGAAAATGCATTAATTGCAACAAAAAATTGTTTAGAGCTGAGCTTGGGCCTGGACTGCAATGCACAACCATATAATAATATCAGCAAGCTNCNTAAGAGCCTGCCTTCCAGGGAGCGGTTTCGACGCTTGACTTTGTGTACAAATGGTGGCAACTGTTTATTGCCATGAAACAGTTGGTTTCATAAATAAAGAGAAAAAAGAAGTGTTTTTCGCTTTTTCAAGGTAATTTATTTTCTTGCTCGTGCCGTTGCCAAAAATTCTTTGGCAAAATAAATCAAACGCAACGTGCTGTTTTGCATAACATATATGTTATTAGAAACATTTTTTTAATACAGTTATATCATAACACATCATTTATTAACCTAAACCAATATTCTTTCTGGGATTTGAACCCAGAATTCAGAGAACATAATGCTGATGTCTTTACCACTAGGCTGTCAGATACAGGTGCTTCTTTTCATTCAAACTCGTGTTTGTGACGCGTTGAGTGGGTAGGGGAAACAGTTGCACTGGCGGTATCGGGTGCTTCTACCTAGACTCGCATACTACTTGTTTCTTAATCGTCTTTGGAAACCTTCATAGTCCCACACTGTACTACTTCTTTCGTCTCCATTTAGACTAGAAATCAATTTAACTTCCCTTTCATAAAAAATAACACTATTTGCCGTTATTAAAAGGTCTGATAACCCTAACTGGTTTAGACTTTTTAATTACTGTATTACAGTTACCATATAAATGCAAAAAAAGAGGATAATTTAGATTAGGGGTTTGTAATTAAAACTATCGAATGTTAAATAGCATTTAGTAAAACGTAACTTATATGCCATCTGCCAATTAAATTGGAGAAAATAGTCGAAAAATATTTAATTATTCGAAAACAATATTGTTCATTTTTCTTGTATTTATAACTTTACAGAAGAGGCTGAATATAGTGTTGCATAACTGTCAATACATTCAAAATTTGAAAAATCTTAGACTTTGCAAAAACTAGGTATTATTAGTCATTTCAAATTAACTTTTGACTGTGTTTCAGGTTTAACATTTAATGTTCATTAATGAGACGTAGCAGCTTATTAAACATGTAATTGAGAAATGGTAAAAAATAAGTGTGCTCTTAAATTGAAATAATCTGTGAAATATTAGTCAGACTTAAATCGTGTACATTTCTATAACAGTCAGTGTGACACTTTCATTTAATGAATTATAATAGAATGAAGCTGGAACATGGTGATTAAGATTCTTTTTCAGATTTGTATTTTATGAAATACAGTTTTAGGTATGATAATTTTTAAAGACTAGAAGGTGAGCATTATTGAATGGAAATATTTAACTTATAATGTTAATTTATATCTACACTATCTAGCCATTCGTCACCGGACACCTCTCAAAAAGTGCTTGCTCCATGTCATAAATGAGGCATTATAAACACGTGGTTCGAGGACATGGGTGTGCAAAACCTTGATTGGCCAGCCCAAAGGCCAGATATAAACCCGATTGAACACCTTTGGGACGAGTTGGAGCGCCGCTTGGGAGCCAGACCTTGCCGCCCAAAAAACATCACTGAGCTGTTCGCCGCTTTGCAAGAGGAATGGGGCAAGATTCGCGTTGACACGTATCGCAAATTGGTGGAAAGTCTTCCTC
>QVQU01322577.1:0-10077 GCA_003456935.1 Machilis hrabei | reverse complement strand
AGTTTAAGTTTGGCAACACCGAAACCAAGACATTTACGGTTAGCAGCAATGCTTTTCAAAAATCCCATCCAACCCTGTTTCATCCAGAGTTCCTAGTCATTGTCACACTATAATTTTATTTAACAATTCTGAAGCACAAGTAGACCTGTGATATTTTCAGTCACTTTCATTTTACAAAAACTACACATCATACGCAATTTGTTTTTTAAAGTCAAATGGTACAATTCCAACACACTCCATTGTTCCAAATTTCAGTACAGAAATAGCACAAACTACAGATATTCAAACCACTGACTAAATATCAAAGGCAATCGCATAGCACAATGTATTTTTCACAAGAAAATTTTCAATTGGAGTCTCACTTTTTCTTGTTGAGAACAGGAATATAAACAAACGATTCTGCGTCNCAAAATAGTAAATCAATCTGACCATTTAAAACATACAGGAAGGACAAATTGTTTTCGTTTTAGTTAGAACAAGTTCTGAAACCTAGTCCTTCAGACGCATCTCTACGTTATATTAAAACTAAAACTTAACAATATAATTACAAACGACGTTATAATTTGCTTTAAANACATTACTAATATAAACTATTATATCTCGCCTCCATTTGTGTGTGAATAGCACCAGGACGTATTTTCAACAACATTTATCCAAAATACAATTACATTTCTTTAAACTTATTATGATTTCAAAACAACATAATTTACAGTGAGTACCAAAAGTTTCGAGACTAGCATAATAATTACTAGAAGTCATTATCCGATTTTCCACATTTAAAACAAAATTCCATTGCAGCCTTTTGCTACATTTTAANAATTGTGACAATATTAAAAAATAAATCGCCAACACATTAAACTTGCATCCAAGCCGCACATGAAACTGAACTGAATGAAAATATTCCTGTGTTTAGCTGAAGGTTTACTCTAAATAGTACTGCCATTAACTGGTATATCACGCTACAACTACTTCTAAAAAAATGCAGTTTCAAAACTTTTTGTACACACTGTAGGTTTGTCGGGTGGCAAGACGCATACTGCATACAATGCCGTAAATACACTCTTACGACCTACAAAGAAGTATATCTGAATCGATATACGAGAACATTCTAGATAACGTTAATTTTCTGTAACACATTTCTTAACAAATCCATATTTAAAAATAACAATTTAGTAGTAGATGTGCTCTCCACTACGCTGCACTAGTCGACTCTCTGATGCCCTCGGATTCAAAATATGAATATTGAACATTTTTAAAGTGCCAAATTTGTTTTCATTTATAAATTTTTAATTCTAAAATAAAGACAATTTCAAGTGATACCTTCATAAACTCAACAAGTCCTTCAGTAGTTTCCGCCGCCGAATAATATGGTTTCGCATATTGACAGCTTTTGGTGAGATGATGATGATGATGTTGGCTTTACGGCGCGTCAACACATGAAGGTTATTTGCGCCGATTTTGGGAGTCTTTCATTCACTGCAATCCTTGATATAAAAGTCAACATATACCAATTTCGGTATAGCACAGGATATTTTCACGCTTGGCTTTGTTTTGGTCTGGAAAATGCAGGACAGCATATTTGTGATCAGCCTATTGGCGATCTTGCATTTGATTTGGTGAAACTTTTTCGTACTTACAAAAGTTGAGTGTAACCAATATTCTGAAAGAGAACTCTTAAAATGTGGTTTCTTTAGGCATGTCGTTGCTGCAAAAATNTATTTATGTTCTACTTCAACACAAGTTTATTANGTCTGGNGTCGCTGAATCAAGGGCCTAACTCCATTTCTGCATGTATCGCCATCCTCAACACTGATTATCTCTTTACTAGACTGTTTCGAATTTGGCGCTGCGTGATGATATGTTTATTCGAGAAGCAGATGTACACTTATTAATTTTATCTTTTAAGTGGAATGAATGGTTACAATTTATGGCTCGTCAACAGTGAGGTCATTAGAGCCACCTAGAATTCTATTTCGTTCTTTTGATGGCTGGTGTTCTTTCAGTACTGCTGCAAGTATGGTTAGATGTCCGGTAGGATTTTGGAGTCTGCAAAAAATTCAAACACTTAGCAATTGATGACTGGTTATCCCCTACAAATTGCTTTATGTTGTGGGCTATGTCCTGAGTTTGTCTATTGGCGACAAAATGTGGGCAGTCAGTCAGTACGTTATATACTGTTGGAGNTGAATTATAAATATGGGACTGTGGTTGCTGTTCCCCACGCAAAAGGTAGGACTGAGAGAGTATGGTGTGTCCTATCCTTACGCGACTTAGCACTACTTCCTCACGGCATCTGGGTTGTGATACTATTCTACAGACGTCCGTGGTACTTTTGTTGACTTATCTTCCTATTCCAGTTTCCATAATCCAATGACCTTTTATCGGAAATATGATTGTAGATCCAACAGAACAGATGTTGTGCAAGTGTTAACGTGTGTATCTGCGGCTGCACTTGCAGTGGAGTCCGATTCTTTATTCCACTTGATGCAGTGATGACTTGGCAACCAAATGAATTTGATTCTAACTTCTCTAGAAAAAGCTGTAGGTAGAAGACCTTGNNTCCGCTGCAGCAAAGGATGTACTCGACACATACGTAGAAGAGCTTGGGAGAGATTTTTTCCAGATTATGAACTTCAATATTGCTGTAGGTAGCGAAAAGGTCAGCACTGTACATGCTGCTGCAATCGAGGAGATGACATTTCACCAAGTTGTCTTCCGGGAAATATGCACATCAGATTCCAGCTGCGATTTTTGAGCCGTTAGTATGGATTAAAGCGTGGTCTGAATACTGCAAAAATTTATGGTGCTACCACATTAGCCATAGGATTCTTCAACTCGTCATTTCCAGTAAGACTGATGGTTCAGAAATCGACCAAGGCGGATCTGTTGCAGGATCAATGTTGTAGANCGTAGGCAGATGTTTTAGTTCTCCGTCAAGTAAATCACGTGCGCTCTTTCACAATGGGCGTGGATATGAAACCTTGACCACAAAAAGAAGTTCTAACTCAGGCGTCAATAATGCAGGATGTGAAGGAACAAATTATCNGTTTTTCAGAAGAGCGGCACGGCAAAGTTGGAAACCTCAATCTCTCTTTGATGTTGCAANGGAGGTTCGCCGGATTCAGCATGGAGGCTTGTCACCGGAGTGGTTGGAAGGCAGCCGTCGCCAGTCGTAGGTATTTATTAAGTACCGTATGAAGGTGCTGCCATCCCATAAACTACTGAGCCGTAGTCCAGTCGAGAGCAAACTAGTGCTCGACATTGGCATAACAGGCAGACTCTGTCTGCTCCCCACGATGTTCCAGATAGTAGACGGAGTAGCTTCAGTTTCGCATCACATTTTTGGCTTAAAAGCCGGATATGCTGTCTCTAGGTTAAGCGGTTGTCGAAAAAAAGGCCGAGGAAACGAACAGTATCTGTAAAGGGGAGCGGTTGATTATGACGCAGCAAAACTGGACTAAGGTGCAAAGTGACGAGTCTGCAAAAATGGACACACGTCTCTGTGGCGGAAAAGCAAAAACCACGTTCGCTGCACCAATTGCACGCCGCATTGAAGGCTTATGGAAGGTGATGTGCTGCTTAATTTGTTCAAGACCAGCTGTTTTTTATTTCGGGCATACAGCCTTCTTCTTTGCAGAATTTGCTCTTGTCCGAAATTTTGGCAATGAAAACACCGCATCGGGTTGGCTATATATGACCTCACCGGGAGTGAAAAACAGCATGTATCTTCTCTGGAAGGTTCGCCGTTTCAAATGTCAATATGTAGCTCGATGTACAGTAATACGGCAGACGGCAGTTACACGTTTCTCCTTCAGTTTGACTTTTATGTCATCTATTGATAAGCATTACGAGTCAAAGACGATACAATGCTGTTCATGAACTTCCACCTTGATCAGGAATGACTTTTTTCATTGTTCCAAGTTAACGTTTTTAAAAGTGTACCATTCCTCAATGTATTTACGTCCAGTAGTTTTGGACCAGCTGCACATAAAGCCTTGATTATATAAATGGTGATATTTTGGAAAACGAGGCATCCTCATCAGTTTGCATGACTATTAAAAACTTGTACCAGGGCGTTGACCATGCTGTATCTGCCGTAGAAGGAAATTAATTTTTTGTGTATAATCTCATAATATTCCCACGGTTGCCTGTGGAAACGCATAGATACAACCCGCTAAGCCCCGGTTGCAGACAGAAGGCTACCTACCTTGAGACATCATCTGGTTCCTCAAAGGGATTGATTTTGACGCTATGTATTTTACCACTGCAGTGCCACTCAGCTCTTGGTACGATTTTTTACACCGTAACTTAAAAACGAGGCGTTCACAACGTGGATCGTTAAAGACGCCACATCTGACCCAACCCCTGCATTCAGTCCTCGGCACGATACCAACGCCTTGACTTAGATTGACTTTGCTTATGTCGGACTCCTCACTCTTGACTCGTCGATACCTAACAGCAGTACTTTCTAGTCTGGCGCTGATAATTCGATGCTTTCGTACTTGTTGAACGTCTCCTAGTCTGAGGGTTGGTTTGTTCAGCTACATTCGCTCTATTTTACGGTATCGATTCACAACAGAGGTAGGTGGAAGTGAGATTTTGTAATCTGATTAATGAAGAAGTAGTTTAACTGTTTGTGGGAAGTGGCATCGTTCAGCTGAAAATAACTTTTCATGATCACTTGTTGAAGAATNAAGGGTAAAATCGGTTGTCAATATGGACATGGTATATTCCGATAGTTATTTGCAGTTTCCATCCTGCAACAAAGTGCAAAATTCATTAAGCTTCAGTATTAATATATCTTTCAGGAACCCAAATATGATGAACCACTTTGATATCTTCAATTTGCACGGGTGTTNAGGAGCAGCATTTTATATCAACCTGATGTGTCATCCTTTTCAGGATATCAAATTTTACACTATTTTTATTCCTGTAGATGATATACATTTCTTGGATTCAATGTTTGAGCTATAGCTCCAGTTTCGTATACGATTACCACTTAAGTTTTCTAGCCATGACCTCTATGTAGCGGGTATTCGCTGCATCAGCATATGTAAAATTAACACCTTTACATACTGGTTTTGCCAGTACCAAATGCAGAATCTGAAGTCTCGCCTACAAAAGAATTTACTCGTCGATTCTAACATTTTTTCAGCAGTCTACTAAACGACACTTTTCACGCCATTTATTAAACTTTACGTATATTCCCATGCACAAGAACAGCGACAAAAGTATACAGTCATCCACCCGTGTATGTATCCTAGGCTTGTTTCTGGTTCACTTGCTATGTAATTCGTAAAGGTTGTAAAATTTTACGTTCACTGTTAATTTTCCGTTTCTTTCCAAATCTAACANCAACCAAGTTTTCACTGATTTCCAGTTCATGTTCAAAATTAGGTACCGGTTTGACAACTAACAGACAATTTCTTCTGAGAAACAGTGGGGCGAATCTGACCTTAAACAAGATAAACTAGTAGACCTCGGACGACTCCTTCTTGATGATCTCCGCAGCCAAATTATCTTCTGNGATGATAAATATACTACGCCTTTTCTTATTGCAGATAAAATGTACCCCCCAAAAAGCTGTTTGAGACTTTGTGTTCAGAGTTCACGCACCATGTTTATTAGCTTCTTCTAATGTTCAACATAGGCTTCATTCAAAATGTCGCTGTCTAGTGCAAACGTACTTGTTCAAAAGTAACTGTTCTGTTCGCAGTTACACACAATATTCCCCACAATTTTTTTCAACAACAAAGTATCTGGATCCTTAACCAATGTTTGCTAGGTACCATTATAACTTTTTGATTTTATGACTCAATTACACACTGCTGGCTTTGCCCGTTCTTCCTAAATTAAAAAACGCACCAGCACACTTCCGCTTATTCACTAGTTCCAACACTTCATACATATTTTAACGAACATACATGAGATTAATATAATACTTCAAACAAGACATACACAATTTTTAAATGCAAGTAATCACTTTTATATACTAAAAATTCCCTTAATGTTGCAAAGATACACTAAAAAGTCAGTCATCACAGGTATTATGCGAGAGATTTATTTCTCCAGCCGGGTAACAATCAATTTACCCATTGAACCAATTACCTTATCTTCGTTGATACTGTAATATGTGGTATGTCAAAGAATANCATTTTGGGATTATTGAGTCTTTTTAACCAAAATATCAGATTATACCTTCCTGTACAACGGGCCAGTAGCAAGGGAGCCCCCAGCGGCAATAATAACAATGTCTAATAATTGTTTCATCACTAAAAATCAATATCAATTTGACTGTTTGTATCGCGATGGTTAAATACTTGGAATAAAGGAAAAACCCTTGACATACGACATACTACAATANAAANGGCGTTACGCATTACTAAATTAAATATAACATTAATTTCCCTAAGTAACCAAATAAAACACAACATATAATTTTTAACAAAATTAATTTGAACCTTACGTGACAAATTGTCCGTATTGTATTTTGCTTCCAACAAATGTAGTGTATTATACGACACCGTCAATAATCTTTAAAAACTTTCGTTCAAATGCAGTTCATACTTAGGCCATAACAGTAAGAAAAAACGAAAAAGGCAGAATTAAATATATCCAAGGGTCCTGAGGTCTTTTATTAACTTGTAGAAGTTACTATTCTCAAAACTAAATCAATAATTCCAGCTTTAATTTAATACTAACATGTTTAAGCATTACTTACGTATAAGTGGAGTATTAGTAGTTAGTTTACTAAAGTATTTTCCAGTTATCTTTAAATTAATTTGATTGTTACAATTATCTTTTAAACTAATTTGATTTCAAAGTGTTGTCTAAATCCATTCACTTTTCTGTATACTTTAAATCAAACGAAACTACCAGAGGGATAATTGTGCAGCTATTCAANGGCAGACTAGCACAAAGTGTGTCCACTCTCTTAGAGTAGATCGTAATTTGGCATTCCAAATTCAATACCTCCATTATNTTTGGCATCGTCTATTATTATTTAACAGCGAAACATTCATGACTTGACCTTCAGTATATGAGAACGTTAAGAATACGGACAGAATACAACACTGTACAAAGTATTTCTGTTCAACAGTAAGATACTACATGGTATAGAAAAAAGTTCACAACATCCCATACACCACTCCAGTTATTACAAAATCAAATTCAGTATTTTCTAAGCTGGGGATAAAAAAGGGACAGGAATGTTACATAATCTAATACCACCGAAACCCACCAAATATTAGAAAAGTATCCCTTTGCGATTTCCAAACTTACGCCATTTTGTAGTAAAATCTTTACGTTATGACACAGCTTTTTTAAACACCTCGATGTTAGGACACTTTCCGGTCACGACACCTTCTGCAGACAGCACACATTGGTTTCGTTTAGGACAATTTCCATGTCTGAACAACATTGAGCCATGAACCGATTTCAGAACTCTTTCCAGTTAGGATATTCCCCACGCCTCGTGCAAAAGTAGTTCTTGTTATATCACTACCAATCACCTTTGTGTTTTTACTAATGTTACAATGAAATACTAGAACCTCAAAATATGAAAATGCAGATATTCATTTCATCGTGTTAAGATTTCAATGTAAATTTTTTCTCGCCACCGTACATTATGCCACGGTGTATATTGTAAGCAAAAATTCTGGTGTGATGTAATGGCAGTCTTCGGTGTTTCCATCAGTTAAGAAGCACTGGTATTAAGTCAAATATAGCAGTGAACACCATTATCCATAGTTAAAAAGTAGGCTATAAAGTATACAATTTATAGAGTTTTTGGTGTGCCCATCTATCAAATGAGACCCACACAGCTTAACTGAACTCAAGATGTTTGAAGCAAATATTTTATTTTCGGAATTTGTATCCAGCGGATACCTAGATTCAGAATGCCTCCGGTTCTAAAGCAAGCCACACAGCAACTTTGCGATTAAAGAGTTCCACAAAAGACGATTTCCAGCGTTTGCTCAGGCAACAACATTAACAGCTGGTTGTTTTAATTAAGGAAAGCCTGCCACATATTGTATCCTGCAGGATTTAATGCAAGCCAGTAAGACCATAAACGATGGCTGGGAACGAACAGCATGGACAAAGAGCAAGGACAAAGATCAGAGATACGTTGGAAACGCCATTGCCTGAACNNNNCCCTCAAAATATTCCTTTCAACCCCGAATATAATACCTCACCCAGTAGATTTCAGACCTAGTAAATATACCCGTAAACCCTTTTCACCATACCCAAAGTCAAAGGATGACGTCACAAGCACAAAGTTGCCNCATTTCAACATATNTCAAACACCGTTAGCAACCACGANTAGCGGNACAGGACCTGATACTAAACTAATCATGGTAGACGACCGTTATACAAATCGCCTGAAAAAACGCCCTCTCGTATGAAAATAAACACGGGACCTGAGTATTCGGCCTCCGACCTTCGACCGCCTGATATATCTTTTTGAAACGTCGACAAGACTCCGATATGTGAACTTCCCGTTACCAAAAAACAGTATATAAACCCCGCCTCTCATCTGTGTTTGTAGACTTTATCATATACGCTACGTATACGACTATAGTAACCTAGTGCTCTGAGAATGGGCTTGGACTATGACAAAAGAGTCTAGTCATCTCTGCACAATTATGTAACTTTGCTGGGAAAACCATGTAAGTGTGAATTGTGTACTGCTGTAAGATTTTGAGTGTTATGTCTTCTGCGTTTGGTTAAGTTGATCGAACAATAAAGTATGTGTAAAGTGGATTAGAATTTGTTTCCATTCTAAAAACTTAACGTTGAAACNCTATTGTTCTCACTAATGTGTCTTGCATCTAAACGTGATGGTTGTTAGTGAATATTGAGCGTGGACCTCACATAAGCTAGAAGCGAGTACTTCCCATTTGTTTTTACGCTCCCCTGTTCAAAGGAATTTTGTCCTCCCTCAGTATGACAGGCCAACACCTTTTGGTGAAATATTGGAAGTCACGGATGAACTGTCTGGATCCAAAATGATATGATGCTGTCATCACAGCTGTGAATGTGCTCTGTGAAAAGCACAAATCTGACGTTGATGCTCCCAGGTTTGGTATACCATCAATGGCCTTGAAAATAGGATATGCTCTCCAAAAGTGCAGCAAGCAACATTTTAAGAGGCATTCCAATCCGAAATAAAGATATGACGCTGGAGAATGATTTAAAACGTTTCAAGGAACTTAAGAATATTGATCGAGAAATTAAGGTATTTTTTATAGTTTTAGCAACTCTACGAGAAAAGAAGAAAATCAAAATAAAAGTGAACTTTTGCCAGTAACGAGTGATCTCAAGATACTGAATTATTATTTGAATTCCATGATTGAAAAGACTAAATCTGAATTAGTTTTGTCGCGTGTTATTATCTTCAACAAAAGGAAAGGCTGTGAAACATATACGATGCTGCTAAAAAAAACCTACTTGTCATAATAAAATTGGATGGATTACAGTGAGGAAATAAAGTAAACATTATCTCCTTTGAAAAAAAAAATGTGTAAAAGAACGAAGCTCATTCAAATAACAGGGAAAAGAGAGCAAACTTGTCCTGCACTTCTTACACCTGAAGCCCAGGATGCGATGAATTTGCTTGTGAAATNTCGAAACAGCTGTGGGATACATCCTTAAAATCATTATTTTTATTTTGCACGAACAAATAACTACTTGTTCTATGCTCGTGATCATAATGTCCTTTGCAATACTTTATCAATTTGAATCTGAAAAATCCTTCAGCAATCAGAGCCACTCGGCTAAGAAAATATATTGTAACTGTTGTCCAGTCCTTGGATATGAAAGAGGTAGAACAAGATTGGATGGCAAATCACTTGGGTCACAACATTCAGGTGCACAGGATTTTCTACCGTCAGCATGAGTCGGTTAATGAATTATCAAAAGTAGGAAAAGTCCACCTAGCCATTAATGAAGGAAATATGCTGGGAAAACCTTGGATGAACTAAAATTAAAGGTAGCCTAAATGTGTTTCATAACTTTTGATATATAATAACACTGATCAACATGATCAGATACGTAGTTATTTTCAACGCGGAAAAT
>QVQU01322476.1:0-10517 GCA_003456935.1 Machilis hrabei | reverse complement strand
TTGTCTCAGACATGAGCTTTTAGTTTATTTTTAGTGAAAAACACACAAACATAACCCACCTCTCACAACAGTTGTATGGTTTAACCTGTCCAAAACTAGCGCTTTGTGTTGTTGTTAATGGTGTCCTGTCATATTAACCCATTCTTAGAATTCATGCGTGATGCAGTTCTGGCTTGCCTGGAAGGTGGTGAAATTGACGACAGTAGGGGTGCTGGCCAAAGAGCGGGCACGGNAATAGCAATGCTCGCCACCTCACAGCCTTGTGGGTTGGCTGTTACCTTTTGGGACATTAAGACACATACCATACTGTACTCAGCTACCGTCTGTTTTAAGATACATCAATGTACACTGCAGTACCAGAAAGCGGGGGGGGGGGAGAAGCGAGACGTCAGTCAGTACTGAGGGGAAAATGATAATTGGTGGACTTGAGTGAAGAGGACTCAAGGTCTCAAATAGAGAGAAGAGCATAAGCACAACCAAAGTCTCAGCTTCCAATTTAACATCACGCTCGCAAGAGGAAGAAGAGCCAGAGCACCTTTAGTCCAGCATCGAATCATAATTTGATCCAGGATCTTCAACGTCAAGTGGACAGGCAAGCCTTCAGGACTGGAGCCTGGAGNCATGATGTTGCTCATATTACAACAACGGCTCTGTAGGACGCGAGGAGATATCTTTGGAAAAATGGGACCTAGCTGTAGCCATAATGTTGCTCGAGATATGACTAGGCTAGAAAGAAATATTAAATATGAGGAAATATCAAGAATGAAAGGAATTCAATTCACAATCGGTAAGATTGAACCTTAATGCAGGAGATGAAAGGCAACAAGTTCTACTGTAGTGAAAAGGAAGAGGAGCATATCAACATGATAAAGGTTTCAGGGTCACTATACACGGGTCACATCTCTTTCGTATCAGGACATGCAAAGGAAATCGGAAAGTGCATGGCAAATTTCGAGCAAGTAGATGACTTAGATGTATCCNAGCTGGCAGTCTTAGGATGTGGTGGAACTGCAGTAAATGCAGGGAGAAAAAAAAAGATATGGTGTGCATGGAGAAGGATCTCTGACATTCACTCCAGCGATTTCTTTGCCTTCTGCAGACAAATGAANTTCCACTGTGCCAGTTTATGAAGCACCTTGATGGAGACACCACTGAACCTAGGATGTGCTGTAGGCCTGTAGGACAAGCCCTGGAGAGATTGATGATGAACCAGTTGTGGAGTTTCAAACCATCCCTTTAACTTTTTTGCTGCTCAAGAAAGACCTCAACAGTGTGCTAGTGTGTGATGATATCTACTTAGCAGTGGAACGATGTGTAGATACAGCAACAGAAGCAGGTGTGACTGTGTACGTGTGGAGAAGATGCAAAAGACTTTTTATAAAAGCAATAATAAAATCGAGGTAATTAATGCCAAAGTATAACACAAAAGCACACTACGCAATGTCACATTCAACCTCAAAATATTNGTGCCTGCAGGGCAAGAGTCGAACTCGCAGTGCAGTCATTTACTCGTGGTGAGTTCTGCGGTTATTTCTGTGCATTTTTCCAGCTGGAAATTAAGCTAAGAACTGAACGTCTGAAATTAACACTAAGCGAGTCGAATACAGACCTTAACATACCCAACAGCATCCAAAGTTTCCTCCATGGGGTCAACGTAGTTAATGCTGTTTATTCACCTGTAAATACGGAACTTTGTTGCTGATGAAGANTGGGAAGGAGTTTGAGCATATATTTTTGTTGTTGTTGTTTATGTTCTTTCTGCCAGGAAAGGTAACTTTTCTCTTCTAGACATCATGTATTTAAGAGTTTTTTGTCCGATAGTTTTGTTTTCATTTGATTTTTCTATTCTTGCAGCTACTATCTGCAAAAAAGAGCTATCAACCATGAGCCACATGTTCATTTTCTTTGGGGGAAGCGTAAAAATCTTGCACNACTATTCGTACCACAGTTATGGTATTTATTAAATTGACATTTACATTCTCTGACAATTATTCTACTANGATATTATGACACCCCCAGAATGGATTGAACCGAGGACCTTATGAAACCAGTCTCCAGTTCATGTCGACCATTTCTAGTGCTTTAGTCCATCCAGCCAGACTAAATTTTGACCTTGCCTACCATTGCATAAGGTGCTGTTAATGTGAGCTTGGTTCTGATAGCTTAACCAGCTATTTGAGTACCAAGTTTGTTGTTATTAATTCTTGCAGCACCTTATAGAGCGGCAGTTGAGGTTAGAATGTTAGCTCCGTCAAGTTGGCAGTACACATTGGTACACAATGAATTTCTTATTCACAGAAAAACTGTGCACTCACCAGAGATGCTTAAAAAATTGTGCACCAATCACTACATGAAGAATGTATTGAATGTTTTTGTTTGTGCTTCAAATGCATCACTCTTTCAACCAAACATTGGTAAGTTCAAATCTTCCAGCTTATCGACAGACGATGATGATATGTAGTGTTTAACGTCCTATCGACACCTGATGGGTAATTTAATGACGATGAACAATGCTTATTGTGATTAATGAAGATGAATGCACAATCACAAACATCCATGCACGACGCAGGATTCGAACCCCTAACCCCTGGCCTAGAGATTGGTACACAAGCCACTACACATGACAGGGCAGCCTTATTGATAGACGAACTGCTATTGATGAATGCTCAGGAAATGTAGGACACCCTTCTATTCCGCAAAGGAGCAAACAAGGTACACCACTACACCACACGGAGCAGAACTTGTAGATTGGGATGGTGATGAGGGCTGTGCAATAATAGATTACAAATACTGAAGTTCGATAGTTGTACAATATCTAAATGTGACAGATATAGAGATTCGATGATTTTGTATTTCTAAAAAAAAAAAAAAAAATTATGAGGTGTTTGTTTTAATTTTTATCAAATTACTTTGAAAAATATCAATATTGAAAAAAAATATATCAATATTGAAAAAAATGTCAATATTAAAAAAAATATATCAATATTGAGCTTTGATCATTTCGATATCAAGTTTCAGAGGATCAAAACACGACATCAATTTTTTTTTAAACTTAAAATTTGCTAAACAGCTGATATTTCATAAATATTGATAGATCAATATTGAAATATGGCACACACCTAACAGTGGATCCCCAACCATCCGATGTATACGATATGTCCAATGTGACTGATTTTTGTAAATGACAGCCAAATTTTTCTCCCTTCTAGATGTGTCATTTGTCTGACTGCTCTGACCACAAATTTCGCTACGAGGTTGTCTTTCGTTTTTCTTTATTGGCTGCAGAATATGTAGAGACTTCCGTTTTTTTTTTGTTTTTTCAGAAGAATGCAGTTGTGAGGCCTAGTGACCAAATCAACGAAAGATACAGCTAGGCGTGAATATATACTGCGGAGAAGACTACACCCAAATCTTCCAGCTGTAGCTAATTACCAGAACTGTCTAGAGCTTTGCCTATTACCATCCAGTCGATATTTCTCAAGACACTGTCTCTGTATGTTTTTCCCCTATACTATACAAACATGAATACTGTTGCACTATGCTAATGAGCAATTCCTCCATTTGACGACATGTGAGCTTGCATTTCCACGCGTTCACAACAAACTCTCTCTGTCTCTTCCTATTTAATATAACCACTTATTACTGGAATGTTGTGTTATTAACTTCAACATCAAATTGAAGAATCGGATTAGTTGGACATCAAAAACTTGAAGAAATCTAAACGACAGAAGATCGGTTGGACCCGTCGTACGACGCACATCCAAAAACTAGATGCGCGTGCTGATTGGGCACCTGAGAAAGGTAGTACTAAAATGGTCAGACAGATTGGATGGTTGCGGATCCACTGTAATAGTGGTATATTCTACATTAATAACCTTTCTGTTTAAGCAACTGGAAGATATCTTCACTACAGAGGATGTTATGATGACTGAAGAGTGACATAAATGAATTAAAGGAATAATCTGTTGCACAGAGGGGGTCAGGAACTAGGCAAAACAGGAGATGGCGAGATTTGCAGATTTGGGGTAGTGGCTAAGGGATGATGTCAAGAAGTAGAGGTGTGGATTCCAGTTTGAGCCATTGTAGGATTCGGACAATGAGCAAAGTATGGAAACCTAGTATCATTCCAGCAGTCAGTCATCAAGCATGAATATCGAACCATGGTTCGAACACTACAAGATATCTACGTCACAGGAGACTACAGTCCAAAAAAACTTAAACCTACAGTTCTTAAGCTATTAGATCAAACATGTGATACAACTCTTCTTTTCAATAATGAAAGTTTGGAGGATACAATGACGGCAGTTTACATCTTAACAGCTGCCAAACACATTTGGACATACGACCAGGTCGGGGCTCTTGGTGAAATCTCTNAAACAACAGGCACCACACCGAATCATTCACCAACATCTCAATTATCCTACCCAATTTATAATATTTTGAAAGAGAATATAATACCCTTAACACATTCTACCCCTTACCTTCTCCAACTTGTACAGATATAACACTGTCAATATTAACCAAAACACAGCCATCACCTGTAAAACCTTCAGCGAGTACGTGTTAAATTTACANCAGTCCTACACAGTGCATATTTTAATGCAAAACAGCACTATAGTAGTCTGAGAATAAGTGGTATGTGAACCTCAAACTAATTTTTTGTCGCTATGCGGATGCCAAAAGTAATAAACTTGCGATGCAAGGGGCTGCCATATATTATCATTGTTGTACATATTTCAATAGCAGGGTGTTGTTTATTCTTAAAAAAATAAGTTTAGCCTCATAATTACGTGTTTAATCATCATTTTTTGTCACGTAAAAGTACGCGTTTATATTCAGTGTTAACCTTATTTGATACAAAAGCCATTCGAATATTCAAATATGACAAATAAATGAAGAAATATGATGAAATATGTACAGAATCAGATATTAGATGGCAGCACATTTGATCGCATATTTATCAAATTTGGCATACAAAACATTAAATTTGTGTCCACGAGCGAGATAGGCTTTAACCCATACTTATTCTAGGACACTGTAACAGCGCTGAGGAGGAATAACATCATTAAAAAAATACAAACTACCCAATTCTTCACTATGTTGTCAATGAAAACAATGCCCCAGAACTGTCTAATCACAAAGGTAAGTTCCTCCAGGAAGAAGAATTGTATCTATTTCCAAGTTGAAAATACACGTCTTCAGGTCGCATTCCTCAAATATCTGTCCNCCACCTGATCAACTCATTTCCGACCTTTGCTTACTAATCATGAACCTANTTCAAAGTTTTCACCAACATTTCCAAAGAAATTTTAATTTTTAACTCTCCCAGACAGATTTCAATTTTAAAAAAAATGTGTAACCGAAATCATCCTACTTTTTTGGCTGTTTTCATAAACTTTATTTTCAGTCAATTTACAGACGATTCTTCTACGGCTGTCGTCTAGGTTTATATAAGAGCATTCATAGATAAAGAGACACTTAATGTCATCAGGGTTTATGTCAACAGAAGAGGGAACAGAACAGAACCAAGAAGTAGGCAACACATTTTTTTGTAAAATACATACTGTACAGTCTAATGCAGTTATACTTGCGACATTGTATATGTCACTTCAATGCGCATCTTCTCAGAACAGTTATGTGGAAGCCCAAACAATGAATCAATCTCTCACAGAGAATGTAAATCTCAAAGAATTTTGTTGAATTCTAAACACAGATTCAATGCTGTCAGGAACTTGTAACTTTTAACGACATCAGAGGGGTCATTTCAGGACGACATTAATACAGCATATTGTTATCAATGGCAATGACTGGAAATCACAATCATCTACANNAAGGGCATTCACAAAACCCAGCTTTGCGTGGGTATCGAACCCGACTTCTTATTACGAGAACAATGTTCATATAACTTCTTGCTTCACTTGTTTTTCATGTGCCAAAAGGAGAATGTACATTCTTCCTCATTTTAAGTTTTACTAAACAAAATAAATTAGTATTCATTATGTTAAACGATATGCCATGTATCCCAAGGAATTGGTAAAATAAATATTGAACGTCTTAAGAAAACCTGGGTACGTGTACATGTAAAGTGTATCCNCCTCTCACCCTCGAGGGCCAGAGTTCACATTCCTGCATGTGCATAGGTGAGTTTATTTAACTTCTTCCCGACCTGTTTTTCAATTAGCGATTAGCTCTCTACGTTAGGCATTACCCTCTCCTGTGGCATTTCATGCCACAACTAAGTTTCTGCTATAGCTGCTTTCAAAAAAAGTATGATTTCTTTTTTATTCCAGGAAATACTTTACTGTGGCAGAGCAACTGTTAACTCTTTACAAGGTTTAAGTTCGTCCTATTTTAGAATATTGTTCAAACAAATGAGGTGGTGCCCCTAAAACCCATCTCAACGTAATACAAAGGGAAGCTTCTCATTTGATCAACGGCCCTCTCTCACATCGTTATGCAGTATCTGACCTTTATCGGGTTTACTGTTACTTTCACGGTCACTGCTCTTCTGAGCTTGCATCTTTGATTCATTCTGCTCCTACCTATGTTCGTACTACTAGGCAAAGTGACTTGTGTCGTCCTTNCATGGTTAAGCGTTTTAACCACAGAATAGCCTACTAAAATTACATATTTTTTCTGGAGTTTCTAAACTCTGGAACTCTGTCTTCCCTCATATTTATGATATTCAAGCCATTAAATCAAAGGTTCTTCCTAGTTCTATGTTTAATTTGGGCACTTACGGTGCTTTTGCAAGTTGTTTCACATACAATAAATAAAAAAAAGCATGGTGTTAATTATAACATGTACAAAGCTCATTTATTTGTAAATGTTTAAAAATTAATAACTACATTTTCTTGACATATTGTTTTGATATTGCAAGTTTTAGTGATTTTATTTTCTGTAGAACCATTTTGCCAACTTAACTCTAATACTGTCATTATAAATTCATCAAACACGAAACTTTTAATTAATTGAGTGATGTTTTAATTTTATGAAAAACGATATCACCCTTGCCAGGGATTGTATGAACCCAACAATAGCAATATTATTCATTAATAAAACTAAAAAAACACAATTCCTATAAATATTTGTTCGAGAATGAAAAATTAAACTCAATTTCACAGTTTTCTTGTTCTACATCTCTGCAGTACGTCAACCAATATCAGTTTTGTGTATCAGACATTTTAAAACTGGCCGACAAGAAACACCTTCCACAGCACCTACGATGGAAGAGGTTAGCCTTCACAGCATAAGAAGTACATTGCTACTCAACTGTACATGTAATTATGTGAAATAATGGAGGTTTCTGTGTAACACCGTGTATACATCCACCTGGGAAACTTCGAATAAAAGTGGAACACAAGTGACGGCTTAAAAAGTGCCCGATTTACTGACCAGTCAATACTGTCCTTACGACATAAGTTTGTATTTACTTTACCAATGTTAATGTTGATGTTGTATACACAAGTCGAATAGGCACATTTTATCAGTGACTACTTCCCACTGACATGCAACATTGTCAAGCTGTGTGTACTTCTTGGGTACATTTTTTACATAAGTAAATATTCAACTTGTGTACACATCATCAATATTGGTAAGGTAAATACAAATTTATGGCATATGGACGGTATTGACTGGTCAGTAAATCTGGCACTTTTTGAGCAGTCACTTGTGTTCCACTTTTATTTGAAGTGGTGGTATAATAACGCTTTAGTTTTCTATGAAAAATTGTGTATGTATGTAATAATAAAATTCACGTTTATAAATAAGTCATTGAGTTACTCTGTTATTTATAATTAGCCTACACTGTTTTAATCCAATTATTTCCTACAGTTAATTGAAAACAAATTGGTGTCGCAATCNGGGTTTGAACTGCTGACTGTAAATGCACGTATGCTTAGAAAGTAAAACTAATACCACTGAGCTACGAACACTGCACAATTTGANNAGTTTCTGAATGTGTAATTAATGTTACTTGCAAAGCGGTGTTGCCAAATTCATACTTTCTTTTGGGGCCTGTAAAACCTAAACGGAGCCTCTAAACAAAAAATGTTACTCTTCAGTTTCGATTCAAACTATTCAAAGGAATTCACCCTATCAATTTGTCGGTGTTATTCACTAACACCCTGTAGATAAATAAAGGCATTTTAATTTTTCTTGGNTATTATTAATTTGATAAGGTCAAGGTCTGTAACATGACTAAAATGAGTTGTCTAATGCATATTAAGTTTCTACACTTGCTTATATGAGAGTCATACCTAAGGACCATTTGACCAACAACAAGAAGAAAAGGTAATAACTCAAATACTATTTTTATTATATTGTCTTATTGGTTCTGACCTCGATCTACTTTCTCCTCCTACTCCGATCTGTGTTCTTCAAATGACGTTCGTTTCATCGACTCACAATGGCTGTCAAACCTGCTTGTTACTTACTGTAATTCACCCAAGTTTCTAATTTTCTGCATTTTGACAAATTCGCAAAACGTTGTGGTCATACTATAAGGTAGGTGCTGACTCCAGTCTACCTGTTCTTCCGGGGTCAACTTGACGTAAATAGAATAAATGGAACTAGTCATTCTACTTTCAAAAGTCTAACAACTTTCACTAGTCCTCATTTTACAATTATGTAGTTTAATTTTGTATTTAAACCGTTGATTAGCACCAAAAAATTGANGCAGAAATTTACAAACAAACTCATCCCAGTTAGTGATGTCCTCCCGCACGCTAGTCCACCATCCATGCAATTCAGATTCCAGCGACTCAGGGAAATATGCCAACCTGTCCCTATCTCGAAAAATCTCTCCATTCACTTTACAAAATCTGGAGGAGCCACTACACTTTTGGCTTGGGATTTTGGCACTTTTATACTCAATCCTACCTTGGTTGCCCCTGGGTCTCATATGGTCTTCTCAAACTTTGCAAACTTCTCCTGTCCATCATCATTTAATTTTGTGGTAACTCTATGACCTCCTTTACTGTTTGAACCACCTGTTCCATCTCTAGTTTGTTTTGGGTCACCTTGTCCCTACATTTAAGTACTTCCTTATGGCACCGATCCATAGTTTCCTTCACCTTTTCACCGATGTCATTCGACACATCAACCATCCTACCAATTAGACCTACTTCTTATGCACTTCTTTGCTGGTAAGCATCATCCCTAACCTCCAATCTCAAATTATGCATGGCATCACAGAGTTNNTTTTGGGTCATTTTTACTTTAGTCACCTCCNTCTCCAGGCCTACTTGTTTCTTTTTTAATTTCTCTAAGTCCACCTTTACTTTCTTTTCACATGCATGAATTTCTTGCTTAACTTCAGCCCTTAACCCAGTTATTTCACATCTTAAATTAGATACCGCATCAGTTAATTCACATTTTAATTCATCCTTTAACTTATTCAGGTCATCTTTCATCTCTGACATTATTGTCCACCCCTTTCATGTCATTTTTCATTTCCCTCTTCAAATCTGTGAAATTCTTAGTCATAACTTTCATTATGTTATCCAGCTGTACCATAATATCAGAGTCGCCACTCCATTCCGCTACTACATTGCTCTGGTCTGCTCTAGGCCTAACTTCCATAGTCATGNCAGGTTCTATTTCTTCAATTATCATAGGTTTAGCCTTAGGCCTAACTTCTGTGGTCTCACTTGCTGTCGATTTATCATCAGTCATTTAAAACATCATCATCCTATTGTACACTTTCACTTAGGCCTACAAAGTGTAATTTCTCCCCTCCTACTTCTTCTGATGGCCTACTTCATTTTCTACATTGATTTCCTCCCGACATCGTTATTTTTGAGGAGTCCGTCATTTTTTTTCCAATAACCGTTCTTGACCGTAATGCCATTCACCCGATACAATTATATCTGCTTTCTCAACTAAGTCCTATGTCTGATCTGTTCGGGCCGTCATGTTGGCGAGGCACCTATAACAAATTGTAGCCCCAAAAGTTGGGAGCCACCTTAACACCACCCNTTTATAATTTGGAACACAAATTACCTTTCGAAAATTGCCGCGGCTAGGTTTGTGGTGACCAGTCATATTCCTTAATATCTTGAAATCGTACACAAATGCTCGGTGAACTCAGAACGATTTTTTATTAACATAACCTACAATGCAAACTTACAAACCCAGCCCCCTTAAAGTACATATCCTGCCCCAAAAGCAATCACATCCCCTTAAAATCCCACAAATAGTCATTTTAATTTATAGTCCGACGAAATTAATAGCATGCATACATTTTATTCAAATTAGTTCAGGCCTGAATACTTCGAAGCACATCACTGTCAAAGTTATGGAACACATTTAGTCTTTCGAATAATCCCTACGAGCTCGGGAAAATAGGTTATTAAATGGTTGGATCTTACCGTTTTGCAGCAGGAGTTTAGTTCTGTAGACTTTAGGGCCCGTATTCATAGTCCACTGCTAGTGAGTTTAAATACTCTCTAACATAGAGAAATGTAAAATCTATATAACTTTGGCATATTCAGAGTGTAATCAGAAACCGTATCTAA
>QVQU01321261.1:0-10790 GCA_003456935.1 Machilis hrabei | reverse complement strand
CATGACTACACCTGGTTATAAAATATTGACGATAAAGTGAAATGAAATATATATGACACCGTTTTTAGAATACCAACTCTATGACCTTACCAGTGAAATCGAGTAAAATAATATGTCTTATCTCGACGTTAAATAAATTGACCTGACAAGGGAATCTCATCGATTTGAAATAACTTTGTATGTGATATAGAGTTCCTAACAAAGTTTCATTTTGTGCTNTACTGTGAATGACTATTCATTTTTGCCAAAGGGACTTTTTTTGTCATTTCGTTCAACGCAGTTTGTATAGCTTGTTGTAGCTCAGTCTTTTTATTTGTTTAATTGTCTTTATGGCGCGAGTTCAAATTAGCGCAATTCGAATTTTTTAGAAAAAAAAAATGGGAACTACGCTTTAAAGGTTCACTTATTTTTCATAGTTGATACTATTTCGAAAAACAATGCTTCAGCAAAATCCCAATAGTGTGACAAATCCAAAGTAGAAATATAGCTTATAGAATTTTCTTATCAGTTGTTTTCTTTGATCTTCCGGGCAAATTAGAGTGAGCTACACACATTTACGTTCACTTTTGTACCGAAAGCAGACACATTATGCATCTAGATTTACAAACGACACTATTCAGACAATGTCACCTAAAACACATTTGATGCACTTATCTCACGGATAGCTGTATTTGTACAGTACCTTGCTATTCTCTGCCCAAGCTGGGTTGTTAACTCGATTCTGACGAGGAGTAGACAACTAAACATTATGTTTGTCCTCCTTAATATCGTATAGGGATGGGTAAATATCGGAAATGTATAAATTGGCAAGTTTCCGAAAAGTGAAAACTTTGGGAAACATTGTTCAAGCATATTTTTTGTCATCAAACTCATTATTATTGTTTAAATTATTTATGTTTGCTGTGTTGAAAGCATTAGGTGAGAACTAACCATAGTTTGCCTTTTGAACTGTTAGTCTTAGATCTCATCGTTATGTCCACATAAAGAATGTCATTTTAATTTCTTTACAGCAAATACTTTCTTCTAAACTCACTAGCCTCCTTCAGTACTAAATACATTGAATATACCTAATTGTAGATGAACTACACGAAACTGTTACAACCCTCTATCAAAAACAAATGTTCAGAATTTACATCTGTTCAGACGAAGAATNTCAGATACAGTACTAAATTGAGTATGCATGGAAAACGTTTAGGAATTTAAAGTAAACCAGTTAGTATGTTTTTATNCAACCATAAACAACTCTAGCTCATATATGTACAGTTGTGTCTTGAAATCACTTCAATTACAGTTATAAGTCATTTTAGAGACGGTACCCATTCATTAACTGGAAGGCTATATTTTATACCATATGTTGTAGTGTGATTACAAACTTTACAGAGAAATCTGATTTCTTGTATAAGCGATGACGTCATGGTATTTAACACCAAATAGGCCATTACAGGAAGATGNACAATCTTTACTTCTAATCAGTGGAGTTGAACATCNATGCCTTCACGGGATTCGAACACGCTCGGTATGCTAATCACTAGACCAAACAGGCGGCTCTAGAACGAAATNCTGCAGCAAAATTGTGTATATTTTCACTGGAAAATAGGTGAAATTATGTGCTCAAACGCTTGTGATAGCCTTAATGCCCATTCTACATACTTACGCAATACGCAACACGGANGAAAAATCGGCCATCTTGGATCACGTGACTANGGATGNCATAAAAATTACCGAAGAATGAGTCCACAAAGAACGTAATATATCGTATGGTCAACCAACCAATCAGAACACTACTAAAACAAAAGTGCCTTTCATATATAAATGTCAACAACTTGTTATCTTTTACAAAGTCGACAAGCATCTCATTACATCCATCCATCTTGGAGACTTTCTACCAGACCTCAGAAACGAAAGTGAACTCTGGAACAAAAGTAGAACGAATGCGCACTAGAACAAAACTCTCCAATAGTCCTCGGTAGGTACTCACGAGCTATAGCTTTAGAAGCACCAAAAAAGGGACATTCTGATTGGCTCCGTAACCCCGTAACGCAAGAAAGATCGGAGATGATCATCTTTCCGTAACAAATTTACGAAACTGTTACGGAGCTCGTTTTGGAAGAAAAGCGGATGTGACGTCGCCAAAATGGCCGATTTTTCTTACGGGTTGTGTGTTGCGTAGGGCTTGCGTAAGTATGTGGAATGGGCATAAGAGTCGGCTTCAGTCAGAGCGCGGGAAACGACTATTTCAGGTGCATTTTGGATCACTGTTACCAAACAAAGACCGAAATGGAAAAAGTAGAACTATAGCTCACTTCAAAATTCTTTCCTTTACACGCTGGTGCATGATTTGTTAAAAACTATAGTGTATTAAGCGCGCAATCTGAGTTCTAATTCAAATCAGAAGTTTTTTCTTTAGAACTCAGATTGCGCGTTTAATACACTATAGTTTTTAACAAATCATGTACCTGCGTGTAAAGGAAAGAATTTTGAAGTGAGCTATAGTTCTACTTTTTCCATTTCGGTCTTTGTTTGGTAATAGTGACCCAAAATGCACCTTGAAATAGTCGTTTCCCGCGCTCTGACTGAAGCCGACTCTTAAATAATCACGTTATGTCCTACCTTGATGTCACCATGATTCATGCTAACTTCAAGGTAAGCTATAACTTAAATGGTTAAATATTAGATTTTTCACTTTTGGGGAAACTTTCAACCTACCCATCCGTACTGTGCCATATAATATGTATTATCCTTTCACTAATTATTAAATGGTGATGTACCATAGTCTAACAGACCGCTGAATCCGACAGAACTAATGCGTGCTACATATTGAAAAAATGATATGTTGTAGTATATTTTAACTAACAGTGTAGTTGATTTGGACTATATACATTTGGGGGGGTCGCAGAAGTAACTTTAACGGTTTGTACACAATTAGCACTGATTCTCTCTTGATATTTTATCAAATGTACGCCACTTAAAAATATATATTTCTCATTTTTTCGTGTACTTCAAAATTTTGAGTAGTTGAAAGCGTAATTATTAGTTATATTGTAGTCCACAAGTTCACTGATGTGACTTTCTTTTGACCAAAAGTTGCCAAAGCCTGGTCAAGTAAAACCCGATCACAAAAGTTAACTTAAATAACTTTTTAAATCTGCACTGTAGTCGAGATATGGCATTAAACAACGAAGGAGCATTCAAAAAAAATATATAAAAAAAGACATAAATATTCCCGCACTCGACAGTGTTCACCTATTTAAGATTGAATTTACTTTTGCCAACAGCTGTGCCAAATTGTTTTGCTATCTTACGAAATAAACTCAAAGAAATATATAACTAACGCTGCTTGAAGTGGGCAACGCGATTTATTTTTCTAAAGTTTGCAGTGTTTTGTTGAAGAAGCGTATTAGTTTTCTTTTTATCTCTCTGCCTCTCTTTTTCTTCGCTTCTGTTTCTTTTCTAACTGCTTCTCTGTTTCAGGTAAGTCAGAGTGCTACTCCCTTCAACAACTCAGCCCAGAGCTGCAGTAAAGAAAGTCAATGGCGGGAATGCATCACTTTTACTGTTGTTCCTGAAGGTAAGAGCTGAACAGAGATGTGTAAATAAATATATTGCAAGCATTTCTCAGGCCCCGAGTGGCCTACTATGAATCAGACAACCCCGTGTGCTTTTGCACTGGAATTGGGTGTTCGTTGGCTTTAAACACATTTCACGTGGCCTATATTTGTCCTTAATTAGGTNGGCGAGATTGAAGAGATCGTAGGGGCCAGTAATTGTGCTGTCTTTCTTTTCCTATCATGAACAACGAATCACTAGTGTAGCATCACGTAACTCTTGAGATATTAATGTAGATATAACAGAGTTTCCTTTTATGCACATTAACTTCCAACAAAGATTTGGTGAAAATAAACAAGCTGCTACTTTTTCACTGTTACGTGCTGTGAATGAGGACAAATAGCAGCTGCTAGCAAAGTACAAGTTGCTCCCCAGAACATAGTTGTACCTTAATAGTTGCTGCTACTTGTTGTCCCATTCACGTCACGTTACATTGAAGAAGACGTAGCAGTGAAAAAGTCGCAGCTACGCTATTTTCAACATGTCTAGACACTAAATGTATGTTTGCATGAAGTGTTTGGCTTGTCCTTTTTAAGGTTTAATACACCGCGTTCGCGAAAACGACAGCTTGAATATTACAAGTTAAACATACAACTGTGTATGTTTCTCTGTTTTGGGCTTTGAACGTATAAATAGCTAGCCTACATATAAAAATATAATTATATTCATAGTATAAGACAAACTTCGGTTCATATCCGATACTCGTGTTTTCTCTTTTGTTGTAAACTGCTAATTGTGTTTCAGTAATTTTTACACATTTGTATGCAAAAACTAGGGTGTAATTTTTATTTTGCCAGTCTTGAAGCTATACATAGTTGTTGTTTTGATTTGATGTGTTACCTAATATCTGAATAAACTGAAAGTCTGTCATTCTTAGACAGAGGAGTAACAGGAGGAGATGGCCTATTAACAAACGGTGAATATAAATGTGTGCTTATACAAACGATTGTATAGTATACTTCACTTACTTANTCATCAGACTATATTTCAAACCTCCATATAAGTACTATTTGTGGTTAACCTTGGCAAAACCGGAAACACTTAGTTGTTGATGAACTTTAATAAGTTTAGCACATTGTCAAAAACAGTTCTCCCGTTTTGGCGCGTTNCTGTAGACTGTACATAAGATGTATAGTGCGTTTCTTGACNCACATAAGTTATTACATTTAGAAAACTTACGTTAAAATTAAACACGTATCTGAATTATTTTTTTATATATAAACAAAGAAAAACTCATAACTGATCTCATATTTAATGGTCCTTCCGAGTAAAAAGTTAATATATTTGCATTTTTTTTCATCGCCAAAGTAATAAAACATTGACGCTGACAGTCAAGGAGCATATCAGGTATTTCATTCCAAACGGGACGAAGATAACGGATATATTTTAAAACTATGTAATGTCAAGTTTATGAACATTTTGGATACAAGTTTGTCGTTTTTTTCAAACAAAAAATGCGCACGTTTCCCTCAGTTTAAATCGATAAACTGGAAAGCCTAAATGATTTTAAATAGGTATATAATTTTATGGATTATCTACATAAAATAGTTGCATGCATAAAGTGCAATAGAAATCTAGAAGATTAATGCTGTATTTCATATTAACACAGCCTAAATGTAGACAACATATTTTGTTTACATTCTTAATGAAAGCTGACAATAGGAGTAATATCCAAACAGGAATAAACAGTAATGTGAAACTTTTATGANGTTTCAGCCAATATCGTTTGTTCAAACACTGTATCAAATAAGGACACTTCTGTTNTGCCGCAGAGTTTACCATAACATGCTCCGGATGTAAAATGAGGTATTGNGGACAGACTGGTGACATGCACCGCGTAATCGTTTCGNAGTTTAGTGTGTGTTATGCGAGTGCTCAAACACGTACAATCTAGTGTTCGCAGGCACTACAGCTATGCGATTGGAGGTTTTGTTGTACTCAAAATACCATCCGTGTTCATTTTCGATTGCACACAGGCTTACCACAAATATTGTTAACTCCCCAGTTGTTCAGTAAATGGGATAGAGTTGACATCATTGAAGCTGACAACATTCGACAGACGTGATTAAGAGGAGAATTNAATCTGTCTCTCTTTGGCAATGAGTGTAACCAATTATTCACTCGTTTATGAACTGTCAAGTAAGCAGTTTGCCTCCAGGGTATCCATCACAATGCGGTTGGCATGCTGTTAAATTTTTGGTAGTCCTTGGTTCGAGATGTCGGGGCTACACAACACCAAAAGATAATATTAGTGGACCTACACTGGAAAAATAATACATTAACACATAATTTCAGCGTAACAACTAAATAAAAAGCCAGCATTAAAAAAAATTTTTGCTGAAAATTCAACAAGTGTAAGGTGCTCAGTTAGTCAAGATGTCCTTAGAAATAATGTAACATATACAGAAAGAAAGAGTGTTGCCTGTAGATTAGTTATGGATATCCTCAATATCGGGGTCGACTTTTTGCTTGTGGANATCTATGGTGTATGGTGTTTTTATTATTTCTGTTTAACGTATACCACGTTTAAGAAATTTGAGTTTCGTAGCCTTTCGCGTTAAGTGACACTTATTTGTTAAGGTTAAAATTTGTTTTCGTTTGAAGTGGGCCAATTTTCAAAATACAATATATTAGAAGTATATCAGAAAATCGAACCACTANCTTCACAAAATTAAATCGCACAGGATCCAAATCGTTACTGCACCTAGCTGTCTTATTTTACCATTCTAAATCATTCCTGTTAAGTTAAGTTTGACGAGTATTCTGAAACATACTGTATAGACAATGAAGGTCTTCTATGTGTACAGTGCAAGTATACTGTGCTCACTCAAAATAAGCGTTGTCTTTCTCACTTTACTCCCCTGAGTACAAAGTGTTGTCCTACGAGTCTGTTAATGTACGATCATAGCGTATCCCGCAAGGGACAATAAAAGTAGGGTGCCATTGATAATTGTTCGGTGTAAGAGAAATAACCCTTTATCGNCTATGTGTTGAGTGAGTGGCAAACTTAAATTATCCTGAAGCGTCGTTGCAACGCAGATGGCGTCTCCATTACACCATTGCTTTCAGAATCGTGCGACCATAAGCTTAAATAATCATCACTTTGCTCTCTCAGCGTTTTTGGCATTATTTTACCAGCAGACATCGTAGCATTATTGTTCACAGTATTCAGTGACTGGATGAATGAAGGAACGGCAACTCTACATCATCATTTGCACACATCTGCCAAGTCTCGATTCAGTGATNNTGATTTGCATCACGTGAACCTATAAAAAAAATGTAAAACTGGCCTGAGCTTCTTGTGTAGAAAATCATATGCAATGTGGCCATTTATATTTTCATTTAGAGGCATAACTGAAAAGTATTAAATCAGCTGTCCACATTATATAATCGTACATCTAAGTAATACAGTTTTCTCCACTTNCTTGCACCTCTGTAACATTCTTCGAAAGTACATGCATAGAATCTACCACTTGGGATTTATCTTTCACCGATAAGGGGCAGACGCAGCCAGTCGAGCACTCTGTTGAGATTGTTGCATTTGTTGCCTAGCTACGAACGTACATCCNAATTAGTTGCTCTATCTCGCACTNTTCTTTCAAAGGATGATAAAAACACAAAAATGTGGAGATTAGCGATTTTCCAAGACTCTTCTGGAAGTACAGCCATGAAATCAGGAAAACTATTTTACCAGTATTCTACTTGTAAATCAANTAAATATNTCATGACTTTGTCTTTGTGGGGAAAAAAACACTTACTTTTGTTTTTACCTGCTTAATATTACANACTCCCCCTGCTGTCACTTGATAAGAACTACTCGTATATACANATACTGTTGATGGCACATGTTCATTCTAAGAAAGGGAAAAGATAGAACCACAATATTAGTAGTGACAATAAGGAAGGNGGCGTAGAAACGACCTACTCTGTATCTGGGGTGTCTTGGTACCCCAAACATTAAGAGGCTTCTAAGTTCCACTGATCACCATAAATACGGAGTTAATCTGAAAAATACACCTCTTAACAGAGAAGGATATATTGTCTAGCTATCATCGATTATCTTAATATATAAACATCGGTATGATTTTTTTGCTTTGAAATATTTAAGTTGACTAAAAATAATCGTTTTAAACGTATTTGACCTTAAAGAGCAACATAAAATAAATCCTGGAAGCGTACATTTAGAGNCCTATTAACTGGGGAATGAGTTTTCAGGATTGTTTCGTGTTTTATAGGGGTTTGTATGGCAGAAATAAAAAGCGGTGGTAAACCTTCGTTTCACCTTCTTTTTGGTAAGTCGGTTGCTCGCTCTGCCTGCAGGGGAAACAGAAAGAGCGAACGAACGTGTTTTGATGGCTGTACTCCTTGGAGAACTCCCGGAGACTTGAGGCCACTTCCCGGACATCCAGGCTCCCCGAAGAGTCGTTGTTCCGCCCTCCTCTCTTAATGGGGNCGCTCGTTTCTCCTGAGGGACCAACGGGATACGAAGATGTCTTCTTCTGCTATAACAGCATTCTCCTCTCACTCTCAACATCACCCTCTAANCCACTGTGAATTCTTGCATCCTTATCCTTAATCCCTAAAAAAGAAACACAGCCTCAACGAGATTATGCATGTAACTTCTCCGTGTTTTTAACTTTTAAGTACGAAGTCTGCACAACTTATGGCCCTATTATTCTTAACACTTTTTAGATGTATTAGTTGAATATATTTTAGATCTTGGATGTAGAAAATTGCGTGCCCGAAGCTGCCATTCGTGACATATAATTAATTATATTTTCTGTCAATAGACCTAGACCACGATAGAACAGTTGGTTAGTCAGGCGGTTCTCGTACCAGTAGTCGCGGGTTCGATTCCCACACGAGGCTGTGTGTTGTGAATGTCTTTCAAATCGACGTTTGTGATTCCNCCACTGTGAATTCTTGCATCCTTATCCTTAATCCCTAAAAAAGAAACACAGCCTCAACGAGATTATGCATGTAACTTCTCCGTGTTTTTAACTTTTAAGTACGAAGTCTGCACAACTTATGGCCCTATTATTCTTAACACTTTTTAGATGTATTAGTTGAATATATTTTAGATCTTGGATGTAGAAAATTGCGTGCCCGAAGCTGCCATTCGTGACATATAATTAATTATATTTTCTGTCAATAGACCTAGACCACGATAGAACAGTTGGTTAGTCAGGCGGTTCTCGTACCAGTAGTCGCGGGTTCGATTCCCACACGAGGCTGTGTGTTGTGAATGTCTTTCAAATCGACGTTTGTGATTCCAGTGATCAAATCTTCCTGAAATGACTCAACCACTCCGTCCCAAATAGATCCTGGTTTACTGAATGCCCATTGACGTAATTAATATTGTGTCGGAAATTGGTAACACTAAGACAAGACAAAATTGCAGTTTAGAAGAGTTACTGACTTGAAACGATTTTGAGGAACTCGTCGTTACTTATGTTCAGTGTAGATATTCACACGTGGCAGACTGGACTTCGTTGTTTTAGGGGNTATTCACATTTAGTACTCAGAGCAGGACTAGNTGGTTTGGGAATTTCATAAGTTGTATGGTACTTTGTCCGTGACGAATGAACACTCCTATTCAAAATTGAAGGTAATCATATTTGAAACAGATTTACACTATCCCTCCATAGGATTCATTATGCAGCTGTGCTCGTTTGTAGAATTTTCATGCGTTTGCTATGACTGTAATAGTGTATTTACAGAAAAACTGATTTTATTGTAAACTTGGAGCCACAGAGAGTAATAATTTCATTACAGCCTGAACATCTGCTCGTTCTTCAAACCGCCACTGATACTATAGTGTCACCCTATTACAATTTTTCCACTTAAGAGTTAAATGTTTGAAACTGAAAATAAATCAAAGTATCGTGTACACATATATTAGTACTGGGTGGGCCATATAAAGCGTTTCGAATTTTTATCGCGAAAACAAAGCAGTTTGAAAGAAAACGTGTAGACAAATATTGTTAGGTTTGAAGGGGGACATGTCGTAGCAATTATTGTTATTTTTTTTTTGGTGAACGTTTTCAAGGTTAATTGAAGGTCACCTTGTTGTTTTTTTTAAAATAAAAACACATATGTTTGTTGAATGCATCTGATCCTACGCTTAAAAACAAACAACTTTTGTACCAAAACATTTTTATGCGGTTTCAATTTACCAATAACAATAATTTCTACATTATGTCCCTCTTCAAACCTAACAATATTTGTCTACACGTTTTCTTTAATACTGCTTTGTTTTCGCGATAAAATTTCGTAACGCTTTATGTATAGTGGTTTACGTTGATCAGAAACAAAGAAAGTAAACGTTTTTTGTTCAAAACTTATGGATTGCCGTGGTCGATACTACTTAAAGAAAACTGCACTGGTAGCGGAGACTGCATGGACTTTCTTATTTATATGTACTCGAGTTTGTGGGCTATTTTTGGAGTTTGCCTTCAAGGCGTTGGGGCTGCTAAAGTGAGTTACATAAGAGTCACACGTTAAGTTGACTAATGTAAACATGATTATGTCGTTTCGCTGAAGTCGTTGATATTAACATTTTGAAAGCTTCTACGCTTCTAAACAGAAAATCCTGAAGACCAAAACGGCATTTTACAAGTGCAGTCCAAAGTGAGGGTATTACGATAAATATGAATAACAATGGAGCTTTATAGAAAATAGCTAGATCAATAAAAATGGCAGTACCATCAAGTCTTTTCAATGGACACTTAACATATTATATTTACACCCGTTTGTATTTTCTTTGTAAATATATTAATTTTCTATATTTTGAATTCAGATTTTTGAAGTAAAACTTTTGCTCATGAGGAGTGACAGTTCAGCTGCAACCAAAACTTTGACTTTGATTACTAAAGTTGAAGGCGCTGTTAATAAGCAGCTATTCTTTTGAATTAACAGAAAAACGGGTTTTTTAAGTGTTGTGATTTTTGTTAATTTTGAAATTATGCAAATAAAATGTTGTGTGCCGAACAAGTGTACTTGTCACCACATACGGGTGACAAGAAAAATAAGGACCACTTTTGTTGGAAATATTTTGTCTCATACGAAATTTGCAAAAACTGGTAATCAGTGAATTAAAGAGGAACGTTTTAGCTTTATATACATTTTTAAATTCAGTAAATTCAATACACGTAGTTAAAAAAAAAAGTTTTTAAGAGTAAGTT
>QVQU01321228.1:0-10386 GCA_003456935.1 Machilis hrabei | reverse complement strand
TTTTAAAGGTATTGGTTTTTCGTGCTATTAATTGTGCATATTATCTATCAGTTCATATGGAGGAAGACTAGTACAAACATATTAACTTATTATTTATAGATCATGCAGTAATAGGAGCTATACTATGGCCTTGGTTTTATTTTATTTGACTACGTACTTATTTTTGTGTAATTTAATGATGATCTAAGAGCTTCAATTGTCCAATGCTAACACAATTAATTATCTTCATTATACTCTTTCTCGTTGTTATTATATCTTAAGTGAGATTTTTATCAAACTCTTTCACAACCCTCTCTTTAATATAATTTTGCCATCTAGTCTTATACGAATAACGAAAGACTCTTCATAGTATCTGCTATTTCAATTTCTGTAACTACAGTTGTCTCATTACAGCTTTGATGTGGGTATCACTTATATTCAATATATTCACATAATGTTCGTTCAACTTCACTATAACTTTTTATTTATTATTTCAATTACTGATAACGTTATTTTTGTGTCATGTATATTTTATGATTCGTGTCACAACCTTTTCATCAATAACTGTTGTACTCCAGTCGAACAAATGTTTAAAACTTGAACATGGAATCGTTCTACTCTATTCAAATGCTCTAAATATTTACTGGCCTGCAACAATGACAGGCTTATTTCACTAGGTGTTCGTGTCAAAGTTTTAATTTCATATTTATTTTCTTAATATTAGTATAATCTATTTCTCGTTGTATTTTTGTGTTCAATGTTCTCCTATTTTACAACTATTTTAAATAGAGTTACACTGGTAGACAATTCGTTACTTACAGTTGTCTACTATAATATTTATCTGTTTTTATTTTTATTTTTATATGCATTCGTAATTAACACACGAAAATGTTTTATTATGTTTAAACACTTGGCGATATGTTATCTGTATTATCTTTCTTCTTGATTTATTTTATAATTGAATATGTAGTAATGATATTCTAGTATGGGTAACTATTGTCGGCCCCGGTAGCCTAGTGGTTAGTCCCGTGGCATTGCACGCCGGAGGTCCCAGNTTCGATTCCTGGCTAGGGCATGGGTGTCTTGCTTGTGCTGTCCTAAGTGTGTGCACTTGTGTTGGCATACGTCCGAGCACTTAAATGTGTGCACGTAATGTCGGAATAAAAAGTGGCCATAAATGTTAGGTGCTAAAGCACCGGAAGTAATGCCATACGGCGGTTCCCGGTCCAAAACCCTAACTAAAAAAAAAGTATGGGTAACTATTATTTTAATATCTTGTTTACTTTTTGCCTTTTAAATTCATTCATGCTTCTGGAACTATTTTCACACTGAATAGCGTATCCTGCTTCCATTTTAAATTCTGTGATAACGTTTAGAGCTAAAGTCTTTAATTTCCAACAACTTATTTTTCTTCTCTAACTAAGTTATATATTTTGTTTTCTTTTGCCGATTAAACTCTGCCATGCTGGTTCTATATCGTCAACATAAAGCGATAAAATGGAAGTCTCTTGCGGTAGGATTCCACTTCAGGTGGATACTTCACACAATATTTTCCTCGTTAAGTTTTAAATACTCTTTAACCACGATTTTTTATCACGATCTTTTAACTAATAAATTATTAATTTAAGAAATGATAATAGTTTTAGTTTTTCATTTATCTACAGAAATTAATTTAGATTTGTTATGATATTCAGTTTTCTATTTTTTTGTAAAAGTATGTTTTTGTATATGAAGAGCAAATTTAATCTGGGGTTTTATTTTGTCTTCCAAATGTATTTATTTTTTCGATACACGTATATTTTCTAATTGTTCATATTTCTTCATAAATGAAGCTCTAAAATTATATACTACGTTTTTAGTACTAGTGTCTACAATAGCATGTTATTCATAAAGGTCACAACTTTACTGGCCTAATTCAAAAACATTCACGGATCTAGTTTCTACATTTAATTGGTTCGTGGAAAATTCTTTCAGTATTTTGGGACATGTTAATAATACAGTCCATGTTAATAATACAGTCCATAGCGATGTGTTCTCGGCGAGAGCATAAACACCATACTCTATCATCGTGTAAGACTCCAAACTTTCTGTCATATTTTGCTTGTTCTTGGGCTTGTATCTGAATCTTACTTGGTACATCTTCAAAATATATAGATAGTTTCGAAACCTAGGGGAGGAACTTACAAAACTGTTTATAGGCTCTAGGTCCTTGAGGGGGGTGCTACGTTCGATATTCTAAAACTTTCTTTAGGTGTTCTCTGCGAATTTGATAGCTGGAATTCGTTACATGAACTTCGCGCCATTGATCTAGTTTGTGGCCTGAAAAAGAACATTAAATTTTGTGAGCGTTCCACATTTTTTATTTATATCGTCTATTTTATTGTCAAGTGTCTTTTCGTTTGTTGAGGCGAGATTATTCGCATCATTTACTGCTGTTTCATCAGCCTTCAAGTCTGTGGTTTCAACAATCTGAATTTATTCAACAGTTCATTTGGATTGGTTATATCCAAAGGAAGTACCTGTTTATCGAAGAAGGTAAAATATCTGTCTTGATATATCTGACCCTATCTCTGTCACTTATATTAGAATTCACGAGGTTCAATAAACTGATCGTATCGTAATAAAAACGAGTCTGCAGATTCTGTGGCCAATCGCGTAAAGCAATTGTACTGCCCAAATCTCATCTTGTTCTAGGTTACTAAAAGCAGTTAAAAATTGTCTCTTAAAATAAGGCCATAACAATTTTGTTAACTCGTTGGTATTTGTGTCATACCATTTGTTGGCTAGCCCTGTCATAAAATCAAAAACTATCTAATCTTGTCTTTGTCCGTCCACAAATAGTAGGTGGAGTATTTTCCAAACTGTTTTATATATTCTAGCACGTCAGAAGTCCCGTCATATGATTGCCATAATAATTCTGTTTTGACTTGTACTTGCCGTAGCTTGACTGGGAGGTTCGATAGGTATCATGTTTGAATGTTGAATGTCTCTTGAGTTTCTGTATTATTCTGCCATAGACACCTTCACCATTCTTAACACGTCTGGGTTTAGGCTCAACTCTAATATTGCCCCACCTCGTTATACATCATTTGAGTCCTTGACCATTCAGGAATTCGAATAATTTTCGAGAGAACTCACAAATATACACTTTTCAACAATATTAACTAACGGTTTTGATTTCTTAAGTCGATATATGTATTATACTTCTTACATTGACGAAACATGTATCTCATATACCTATGATTCACTATTTTGATATTGAATCTTTAAACTAACACCTGCACGAAATAATTGAGTTCAAATGTCGACCACTCTAAAACACAAATCTAATGGCTGTCAAACAACACAACAGTTTTATATTTGATATTAATAACACACAACACATTTTAATAGAATCATATTTATAATTTTTTTAAGATTAACACGCTGCTTGGCAGCGTGGCTTAGTCGTCGGTCACAAACAAAAACTACACTTGTGAACTACATTACTGAATCGGTGAATTACCTGACGCAGAGACTGCGTCGATAAGTGTCGATGAATTCTCTTGAGTTCTCCAGAGATAGCAATTTTAAAGGTCCCGGAGCCTTTACTAACTTGAACAAAGATTCTGGTATGAGGTGTGGCAGGGCAGGTCTTAACACTGCAATGTCGATCTTCATTGGCTACTCGTTTGTAAAATCCAGTCACATGACTGCTGAAATTCTCGTGGGGCGCGTTCGAGTTTTACGCTCAGGTTTAATCTGTGACGTCATTATCACGTGACCAGATTTCATCCGATTGCTCTTTTTTTTTTGTGGCCTTGTACCGAACTCAAAAGGGAACTCTGTTGAAAAGACGTTGTGAGTCAGTATGATACCTTAGTTAAAATACGCAACAAAATTTAAATCGGTCATATATACCTGCTTCCTGTGTACTAATATTATTTTCCTATTTAATAAAGGACACTCAACTCAGTTGTGTCACTAAATTCGTGTACTAACAAAGTACGATTTCTTTCTCTCACTTGTTTTCTTTGTGATCATACGGTGTTCTCCACCTGTCGCCATTTTAAAATTAACGCGCCATGCACTTCAATTGTCAGATTGCTGCAACCTCGAAGGTGGGCCTCTGAGCATCAAGGTCGCGGTCTGAGCTAAATCTGACGATGAATGCCGAACACGAACGAGCATGGCTAAGGCCGTTTTCTGAACACGAATGAGGACATCCGAGCAATCTGACGAACCTGAGAGTAAAACCCAAACGCACCCGGGGATTTTCGGCATGAGTGCGTAGTTGAGAAGGTCTAATGACGGCAATGCTATTGGGTTTTTCATCCTCGGTTTCCAAACCACTTCCTTCAATATTTTGAAAAGTATAAATAATATTTGAAATTACGTGTTTGCATGTGCGATACTAACCGAGCAAAACCTATTGACAGTCTCAGTCTTTTTTCTGATAGCCTTCATATACACATGCAGTTTGACTTTAAATATGAGTTTGGGAATCCTGACTAAAATTTGTTGGCGCTAATTTGAATTTAATTTGTCACACACATTACTTAGAAGTTATAGTAATGAAACATGCATGTTTAATTTGCATGGACAGTCAATTTGTTTACGTGTCTGAATTTTCTTAGATTTGTTGTAATTATTTTTAATGTAATTCAGAAGGTTCGTTTTATTGAGATGTCCCACAGATTTAGCTATAACTATAGACGTTATTTTGGAGGAAGCAGAAGCGATATGTTGGTTACGAGTGAGACGTCAGTAAATTCAGTACACAGCTAGCGTCTCCCATATATAGCCAGCACTGTAATTCCCATCTCGGCAAACTTAGTCAGGTGAACGCTGTTTAATCGAACAGATCGGAACATTGTTTCTAGACCACGCAAACGGAAAACCTGGAGGATAAATTATAAATGGTATCAAAGAGTTGTTGGGAACACGGTACCAGTTCACGAAGTAACACATCATGCGGTGTTCGTTGTTATAACTGTTCGAAAACTAATCATATTCAACGGGATTCTTGGACGAAACAAAATGCGAGTAAAATCGGTAAAAATAGTGGAAGGGATTCGAACGCCAGCAACATAAAAACTACTGCAAGAAAATTAGTNATGACATATCTGTTTGTAAGAAATGAGAGATAAATAGTTCTTCTAAGAATTGGAATTACAAAAAGGCGAACATTTTCTACAGGCTTCGTTTCAATGTTACAGCAGCACACACGAAATGTACATTCCTTTCGAACAAGTCACGATACGTAAAACGCACCAGTAGTTCAGCATTCGAACACCGGCCTCGAAACAAGATGTTATACCAAAGTATGTCCAACAAAGCATGAAATCGCAGATGATACACAAACATATTGCAGACTAGAGGTAATAAGAGAGGTTACACAAATCTACAGGCTGAATAAAATGGATTGAGATTTAAGCCCGGACGTTCCAACAGTTGACACAAAGCCCAGTTCAGAGGGGTCCGTAATCAAAATCACTTCTAGAATCTAAACATTTTACCGTCCCTCGATGAAACAAGTTGACCCATTACAATCGAAAGTTACCGTTACTGTTAACACGCTTGATTCGACTCAAGGCTTAGAAAGATCACCGAACGTTGACATTTTATTAGATAACGTAAGGGATCATTCACTGATACAGATAGGGTGTGTAGCTAACGTAATTTTTAAGGATCAGTCAGATTTTTTTGTTGTCGTCCTATAGAGAACAGAACAGAAATATTAATCTTATTTCGGTGACTGAAACATCTTTGCAATTGTTAGGAAAGTGTATAGCCAAGGTAAAAATAGGTTATGAAATGATGATGTGTTATTTTTTAGAGGTCGACATGTTTCGAGAAGATACCTACCTGAGTGGTGAGTGTTGAGTTTAACATGTGAAGTGAGTTTTGCGTTTAGTAAAATATGAAGACCTTTAAATCACATGATGAGCATTTAAGTGGTGCACAGAAACGGAAGAAGAGAATAGAATATGAAAAGACAATTTTAAAATTAGTAAAAATTGATTAAGTTTTTCGTTCAAGCTTGTCCTCAACAGAGACAAATCAGTTATGTGTTATTCCCAACCCTAGTTTAGTTAACGATTCTGAAAAAGTAGATATATTTAAACATGAAACTTGTAAGCGTGATGTTCTTGAACACAAAATTATTGAGCTTGATTTTTCTTCAAAGGAAGGAAATGAATAACTCAGTGTGAGATGATTTTCCATTTAATCGTGACAACGTTTTAGACATTTCAGACAATATGACCTAAGGATTTATTGTTCACCATGGGCCTTGTAAGCCCAAAAGACTTTTTCCGGAAGATCCCGAGGAAAATAAAAAAATCTTTCGTACGAAGTACTATGAAACGACAACAAAAAGTGAATTAAAAATTGCAAGAAAGTGGCTTTGTTATTCAGCAAAAAGTGATTTTGCCTATTGCGAACCATGTTGGTTATTTGCAGACAGAAGTTCGCCAACTCTTCAGTCTGTCTGTATAGAAGATGTACGTGTCTGTCAAGGTTTGTAGAAAAATTTAAAAAAAATACTCATGAAACTAATAATTCACATTAAAGAGCAAGTGTTGTTTCAAATGCACGGAAAATAAACAAAAACATTAGATGTTTCTATGGAGTCTTTAAAAACAGAAGAAATGAACAAGTGGAAACAAATTCTTGACCGTATAATTTACGTAATTCTTACACTAGAAGCGTTTCGAGGTAATAAAGGAGACTTAGTTAAGGCCAACAGTGGTAATCACGCTATTTTAAGTAAAACGGAAGACTAAATTCATCTTGTTGTAGCTGGTAAGTGATCTCAATTTAATAAATTGTAAATTCACTAAATAGTTATTATTTAATATAACATTTACTAAGACGTTTTGGTTAGACGACTTTCTGGGAAGGGTCTAAAAGACAGTATTGTGGCTAAACCCATCCTGCATCCATTACGCTACTGCCTGCTGAGGCTAAATCCCAAATACAAAGATATATGAATGTAGGTAATAATTATTTAGAAAAATGGAGGAACGCCAAGATGTTCAATTTCGTTCCTATGGACGTGTTGAAATGAAATAAATCTCGTGAGTGTGCCAAGAGGGTCACACTTACCAGTAGCATAAGCCAAAACAGAGGTAAAAAAATGGGTTCATAAAAAGTGAATACATATTCCCACGCAAAACTCATATAATACCAGCAATTACAGATTTTGAAGTTTGAAAAAAATTGCAGAAGTGTAGAAAACTAGGGATTCGACAGAAGAATCTAATTGATCATAAAGCACCAAAAACAAGTTGAAATCTCCATTGTCCAAGCTCATATGGACAATTTCTGGCGTTTAGGGGTAGAATTTATTTTCCTAAAGACTGGCGTTTCGGGTACAATTTATTTTCCTAAAATCTGGCGTTTACGAGTAGAATTTATTTTCCTAAAGTTAGGCAAAGCGGAAAAAACACACACCAAAAAGTCAACTCTTTGGTGACTGCCACTTTCATGAAAGCGCGTTTCTAAAATGGGAGTAAACCCGTTAATGACAATTCACCAGCTTTAGTCAGCCTGGTACAAGCTTAACATACCAGAACTGCACCCAAAACGTAAATAGTGGGGTAGGGCAGAGAACTCAAAGCTTCACTCTCTCATGAAAAAAAATAACCAGCGTGAACAACAACAACAAAAGACAGAATTTCACCCAATAGATAATTCTATCACTGAAATTTTCTTCGGAGTACTCAGCTGCACGACATTAAAAGATAAAAGAATAACACTTATCGAACCAGTTCAAACCTAAGTGTTGAGTAAAATTAACTCTTTTTATTTTCTTTTATCAAGGACTAAGGTCACAAGTAATACACTGAAATTGGTTTATCCTTCAGTCATGTCCGTGACTACGATTATGTTCCATTATTAGTAATAATTGGACAGTGAAAAAAAAATGTTATTTTAGCTGAATTATGATTAGAACATTTGTATTATTTCAGATAGGATTTGTGAACAAAACTAATACATAAAAATTAAACAAAAAAGAAACAAAAGTATTTTAACGGTCCTAAACATAATACTGTATTAGTGACGGACATGACGAATTTTCAAATGTTTGGATAACCGGTCTTCTTGTTCGTTTTTTTTTTCTTTTAATGTAGTGCATGCAGCTGCGGTCCTTGTCTTCTTTTATTCTAATTCAATTCGGCCTTTGCATGTGATTGAAAACATTTTTTGTTTTTGTTTTTTCGAGATTTGAACCATTACCTCTTGCACAAGTGAAAATGGAGGCAAGAGCGTCAGCTCTGAGCCACTTCGCATCAACGTTAGTATTTTTTCTAAACACAATGCAACTCTCTTTTTACAGTGTTGCCACATTTATCCCAATTTTGAAAATTATTTATCTTGGAAATGGGCTGACTAAATAAAAATTGTTACTCTTGCATAATGTCTTGTATTGGTCCCACGAACCTATCCTAGAATTTTTAAAACATACTTTTGACTCACCCTGTATAACTAAAGAGTAATACAGTTTGAACAGAATGCGACTTAAACGTATAATACCAGATGTTTACACGTATTCAAGTTGAAGGTACTGTGTTCTTTTTTATTTTTTGTAAGCTATTTAATTGGGAAGAATTGGAGTGAAGTAAACTATGAATTGTGGGGATTCAAAGGACAACGCTTTGAAATTTTAATTTACTGACGTCATGAGTGGTGCTTTTCAAGTATCCTTAATTGTCAGGAGAGAGTCCTTGACTTCCTTCATTATTAAATGAATGAATACCCTTGTTATGGATTTGAGGAAGAAAAAGGGTAAAGTGGCGAGAAAACGGAAAAACAGCTCAAAGAAATGAGTGTCTCCTCTGTGTGAGCATTTGGTATGCTTTGTAATTTTTTTAAAAGAAAGTAACACGCATTATGTGACTTAGTAATTAACACGTATTTAATTAACATCAAATTCACATTAAAATACGATAAATGTATATTACATTTTTTACTCGACACACACTTTGTAAAACTGATTTTCCGAACTACAGATTTGTTCAGTAATTACTCAATTCTTACTGATTAGTATAATTAGAACTGTAAATGTTTTATAAATTGATTTCTGAGTGCATAACATTGCTCCTCTAGCCGATTTATTTATAATTTGAGAATACTGTATTTAACTCTTAATTGGCATTTTCCCCTCATCTTTTTTTTTACTTTTTGCCAGCTTCGCCGCCCTTTTGTCTTCTACGTTTACCTTGGGGAAAATTATTTTTTAGAGTTAAACAGATTTGCTGAATATCTCGTCAGTTAAATCCCCAAGTGATTTTAATGTTCTAATCCTTTTTCAAAGAACCAACATTTCTTAAATATTACGAATGTTTTATTATCACGTCAACTGCATGTTTTACAGGATTTGACAACGTTTTTTTAACTCACAAACCTCGTTACGTCTCATGGCATTTATTTTTCAACACTCCTATCAACTTGATTATATGTACACATAAGTGCTTCTTCAGGTGTGTGATAGGCGCAAATGACCCTTAAGGTGTCGACGCGCCGTTAAACACAAAATATAATGTTCATCATCAGGTGTGTATGTATATGCAAACTTCTGATGAGAATTTGATTAAGGAACGTAGTAGTCTCGTAGGCCCGTATTCTTAGTCCACTGCTAGTGAGAATTTAAATACTCTGTAACTTAGTCATTTTAAAGTCTATCTAACAGTTTCCAACTTTGGCGTATTCGGAGTGCAATCAGCGACCGTATCTAACATAGTTTCAATTTAGAACGAGTTTGAATATCGTACAGTGTTGCCAAACACTTAGCACATGTGCAGTAACCGGTCTGACACAGGAAATGAAACAAATGCAATACTATATTCAAAAATCTTTAGATAAAGTACACAACATCAGCTATAGGTGGCAGACAATATCAGTGAAGTTTACCTCGTGCTGTCATCTCTTGAGAAACTGATGAACTATCAACAGAATACGAAAACTAAATGGGCTGCTAGGCCTAGCATTTTTATACCAGTATTAAGCCGATTAAATCGGCTTTTGGCAGTTGCTGTATTAATTAAATAAGAATTTGGTATATGCTTATCTTTATTTATCATAATGTAAACGTGAACGAGATTGTACTAATCTGCAATTCCTTTCGTACTGGCAATTCACATTTACGAAATTGATTATGCGTTCCACATCTTGTTTTGAGAATTTGTATTTATTTTTAAATTCTCCTCATTGTATATGAATTTCTTCTGTCCACATATAGATCTATACGAAAATGACCAGAATTTAATAAATCTCTAACTCCTCTAACTTTTTCTACCTCTTCCAAGTCCTCCATGTTGATTTCACTGCTAAATACAATTTAGAGTGAAGTTAAACTACCCCCTTGGCGTATCTAAATTATAACTAAATTTGGAAGTGATTCTAAATTGTATTTAGCCTTTA
>QVQU01321109.1:0-12372 GCA_003456935.1 Machilis hrabei | reverse complement strand
TATAAAAAATATTTATTTTATATCGTCTGATTCAAAATGTTCCTACAATATCTATACAATATTGTTTTTTTGTATATCAAATTCGAAAATGTCCGTACAATATTTCGTTTACGACATAATTATTTAAATATCCATACAATATTATTTTTGGACATAACGTTATATTGCCATTGTAGACCTTATCTGGATATCGATAGGATATTTCATACTATGTGGGATTTGGACCAGCCTGACTTTCCGATCGACTTGCCTTGATTTTTTTGTGCAAGGATATCTACTCCGAAGAATTCTTCCGCAGCATCCGCAGCCTTAACAGTTGCTACGTTTTGGCATCGTTCAACCTTAATGCCCGAACAATTAATTCGCACGGCATTTACAGCCTTGTGGTTTGTAGACAAGTTCTGCATAAGATGAACCTGGCGGCACATCCTAATCAGATTCCTTAGCGTGTAACTGAACTATTATGCTATGGGAAAATGTACTTCTTAGATCCAGACGATGCAGTCAAGCAGTGCCTAAATGAGCCTACCAACTATAGCATCCGTTGCAACTATATTGAACTCTTAGTGCACATCTTTCGACGTCAGAATGCATTCGTGCTATCCTTTATGATGGTGCGAGAAGTAACAGAAGAAGCCTATCAACGCGTAACTGTTGTCTTAAATCCAAATGATGTTTACAATGCAAGAATGAGTAGACTACCGTTGCTACAATCTTATCGTGGCAAATGCGATGTGCGCAGTCTTAACCTTGAAAACTGACCAAAGTTTCCCAGAAACCGAACTTATAGTGCATCAACATGGCAAGAACATCATTGTTTTGTCAAACACTGATGTGCACGGAGAGCCCTTTACTTACCCGGTATAGACATTACAGTGAAGACACCCTTCTCAGCAAGGCAACGTATAACCAGAATAGAAATGGACAAGTATCATCTTACGTTCCGTCGACAAGTGTTTGTACATCTTCGGATTCAATCTAACTTCGACCTACTGTACCTGACATGCGTGAGATCAAGTTCAACGTTTTACACTTTGCGGACAACTCTTCCAGAAATATATAGTCGATACGTACATCCATGTAGAACGAAGTGGAATAAAGTGTATAATCTACCTTACTTAACATAATATTCTTCAACTGCTTTTATTTTCAATTTATTAGTTCATTTAAATAACCGAGCATAGTTATCGGTTATCAAGGACTATAGTATTAAACGTCTGAGTGAAGGATCGGATAAGAACGACCATTCTTCCCTTTGACCTTCGTCGTAAACAAACACACACCATATACTTAAACAAATAAACATAAAGAGTTCAAGTAAATACTTGCATCATAGTACACTAGTTACGGCTAGATAACAACAATTTACCAGCAATTTGTAATATAGCATTTACGTCTAAATAAACTGTTAGTTTAGAAATTATTACGTCAAAAAACTGTTACAACTTTTCATAGGTGTTTATTATTTGGAAGAAAAATATTTCACTACCATAGATATTTTTTTGTTCAGTTAAGTATTCCACTACCTAAGTGATTTCTAAAAGTGATTGGTAGCGAGTGATGATCGTGTGCTCCTATTGATGTAGTTTAATTTTACATAGGGAGTAATATTTTTTTGAATAATTTGTATATAAGGTAATAAAGTGTACATTTCATCTATTAAATATCTTAAATATCCATTTTTTAAAAACAGGGGAAATACCATAAACAAACCTGATAAAGTATATTTTTTTCCTTTTAAATGATGTGTTGCAGAGATTCGTCTAGGCTACGATATACGACATCGGTACAGCCGATCGTAGACAAGGCCACGCTATCGATTAATTTCAACATAACCACTTTACACAGTATATTTTAAATCCTTTAACAAAAATTAGTTTACATTAAGCTTTTCCAAGTTTGTAAGTAAAGTAACGATAGTAACTTATTCAATGGTAATGGGATCACTGTTTTATAGGATTAAAATATTCTAAGAATTACTTCTATGATGACTCTCTATATACATAGATAACAGTTTTGATCATAAAAATAGGCCTGAATTTTAAAGTGTTTCCAGTAATACCAAATAAGTTGATGTTTTTATACATGAGCAGTCACAAAATATAAAAAGGAATTAGCCATACATGTTTACAAACAAAATTAAAATATCATCTCACTTGAAATTATAAGGACCTTTTTGGTCATTACTGGTTACCACATCCTTAATTACTGCAACAGTTTCTTCAAAGAGGACAACTAAACTGCGGAGAAAATTCGATCTTATATGAAACATGGCTGAGACACACTGCCATCAGTTCACATACTTACACGTACATTTTAACTTTGAATTAAATCTACTTCAGCCACCTTATTATCTTCAAATTATAGTCATAGAACAAAAGTTGTGATACATCATTAATTACTGAGACGTCCTTACATGAATATCTGAATAAAAAATTTTGACTAAAAATTACATATTGAAAACCTGTTTCACACCCCTTAAGAATTGTCATTATTTTTATTTATTTACATAAGTACATTTTCTCAAAGTAGCAAAAACTCTAAATTATGCAATGATTAGGAACAATCCTTCAAAATCTATTGGACTAAAAAATCTTGAATTACATATTTGACTAGCTTTTCAACAAGGAATTAAACGTGTATTAATTGGGAAAATTTGTTAATACATTACATACCTAGACACATTTTCTACCATTTCCAAATGAGCTATGTCATCTTAAATCTTAAGTAAGGTAAAGTACAGAATTTTAAGACGCTTTGTTTCGTAAATAAACACCTCAAACGATACATTTACGTAAATAATTACAGTTTCATATTCATATAAAATTTGTTTAAATAGTATTAAACTCAATATTTTGAAAACAAAGAGAAGTATTGACAATAATTGCTGAATTTTTTAAACGAGAAACTGATAACCTCATGACACCCCAATCAAAATAAAAGGTCAGTGAAATATTTTCAGTACAAGTTTTAACGAAAAATAGTTATGAAAATATTTTTAACAAATATCTACGAACAGTCGAGATTATATAAAATTTAAATTTCATTCTTCGATAGTTATTTAAATGAAACATGTTACAATTTTACTGAATTTATTTATTGCCCAGCATTGATTGAACGGAGGACTTGTAAAATTTAAACATTTTTTTATTTAAATAATTATCGGCAAACGCAATTTCAATTTAATACTTGTTACAAATTATAAAATAAATGCCATTATAATGTAATAAAAAAATAATAAATAATCGTGTGTTGCAATAGCTAGATTAGCTATCGATATTAAGTCTCAGAGTCCAAGTTTATGTTGGCAGCTTCCTAAATACCGGTAGTGGAGGTCAGAATTGTTTTTGCCTGAGTGCTGCTAACTTGATACTCTACTGTTACCTTTATTTGTATTTATGTATTTTCGAGTAAGGATGTTTTTTTTCTATTTTTAAAATATAGTAATTTCTTGGGATATTGTGGTTACCGGCTGCTTAAGGAAACACACGCCAAATATCGCTAAGCACTTACTTATACACTTATAAACGGTTGTTTTTAAAGGCGTAAGGCTACAAAACTGACCCCTGGTTGTATGTCTAAGATTATCTTACCTATCTCGTCTAAGCGACACTGTTACTAAAATATTAATTATCTGTGTTTTGTATTAATTACTAAAACATAGTTTTTGCAATGTTGTATCACAAATCTAAAAAAATATTTCAGTCGATACATCTGCTTTTGCGTGAGCCATATAGTTGACCAATACTAGTGTAATATTTAACCACAATTTCAGCAATGCGGTACATAAACAAGATTGTAAATAATTATTGTTATACTAAATTAGAACCCTATTTAGTTGGTGCTGAACAGTATCATGAAGTACAATGCAGAGAGAGCAGCAGAACTCACGAGGAGGCGAAGAGGGCCACCACGAAAGATGGGCCCGCGCTGGTGAACTTAACTGAGGCAGAAGATCTGTTGCAGAGGGAAGCGAGGGACCACCATGTCCTAAAACTGGAAACCAAAAACATTAGGACAGAGCGACACACACGACAAGCCACTTCCGAAGAATGGAGTAAGGACGGAAGCAGTGAGGCTGAGACCGAATGGGGACAACTCAGGCAGGGACATCCACAGAACAGAAGACAGCGAGTTGATAGCGGAGTCACATCAGAGTCAAAGACAAATTGAGGAACACGAGAAAAGATATAAAGGTCAGAGATGAATGAATTTGGAAGCGCGAGGAACCCACAGGGCGAGAGTTTAACACCCAAACAACCTCAGCCGATTCTTCAAAGATGTAGCCAGGAGAAAAGAAGAGCATGATAAAAACATTTTCCAGGGAGTAAATAATATACATAATTTACACTACAATGTGTTGTACCCGAAACACATATCTTTCGAAAGTACGGAGACGGAGAATCCCGTAAAATTTTTACAAGAGGTCAAAGAGCATTACGAGAAACTGCACATGAGGCTAAAACCTGCAGCAATGTTTGCCACATTGTTGAAGAACGAGGCCAACACTTGGTACTCGTCTGTACAGAATGTGGTGGACGGATATAACCATTTTCGTTGGCTATTTTTAGCGCAATTTAGAGGTTCAGATAACTCGATTCGAAGACGATTGTTCTCAGCTAGACAAAAGAGTGGGCAACAGTTTAACGATTATTGTGCAGTTATAAGTAATCTTAACAGTATGTTGGAGCAACAGTTAGACGAAAGAGCGATTATAAACATCGCAGTTGCGGGTAGTGACGATGAATTCTAACCATTTCTGTTCTCGTGTTCAAAGGAGTGTAGCAGCTTGGCAGAAGTTATGTTGCACGTTAAGGAATATCAGGAGATATGTCGAAGCAAGGATACGCGAACGGAGCCGCAGCACAGGAAGACGTATCCACAGCCAATGCAGGTGTTGTCAACGGAAATAAAGACGGAGAAGAAGAAGGAAAAGCGAGGAGCTAGCACGCAAATGGCAGCGGAAATAAAGATGGAGAAGAAGAAGGAAAAGCGAGGAGCTAGCACGCAAATGGCAGCGAAAGATAAAACCAGCGAGAGGACTGTGTACGCTCGTGAGAGGAGTAATGGCTATAAATATCGCAACATACAGTTCAGAGGCTACGGCAATAGGGGACATGAAGAGAGATGGAGCCCTAGACAGCAGGATGTACGACAGTACAGTTATCCAAGGAGAGCAACCAACTACCAAGAGTGGGGAAACGGGAACGGAAATGCGAACGGACGACGAGAATATGGACAGTCACCGTGTACGGCAAATAATCCGCAGTAAATAAAAGCAGCCAAGAAAACTTTGAACGACGTACTCTGACTGGCAACGCGAACAGGTTCAGCGTAAGTGGACGACCACGGGAGAAATTCGGTGTCTATAAGGGAAGGTATGACGCGAATGGAAAACAAAACGCAAACGGAAAGAATGCAAACCATAATGGTAATCAAGCAAACAGGGGTTACCAGATAGACGTGGACAAAGGAGAGGAAGGAAGCTGAAGAGTTTGTGAATCAAACGGAATCGGAACCGCAAATGGACGACAGGAAAGCTTAAGAGCGTAAATCGTGGACGATGAGGCGCTAGGTGACATTCCTCGAAGTTAGTAAGCATAGCGTCAATTGTAGATAAATTCAGCCAGACTGAAATGCGTGAATTGCCTGTTTGTAAATGGAGATTAGAAGGGAGACCAGTATTAGTTTCGTTTGACACGGGAAGCATGGGAAACTTCGTGAAAAGAGATGTGCAGGAGTTCACACTCTTGATTCCCGAAAAAGACACTATGCGTTTTGTAACCAATGTTGTTTTAATGGAACATGTAACTGATTTAGTGTTGGAGTTAGGTGGCAATAATCGTATGAGTATAAGGGCATGCGTTATCGACACAAGTTTGTCAGTAGACATTATATTAGGCTGGGACTCCATACGACGAATGCAGTTAACGATTGATGCAAACAAAGGCAAAATCACAGTTCCAGATGGACAGGGGAAGAAAATAATAATCAACGAGGAGGAACTGAGCGACGAGGAAATAGTGTGTGTAATTAGGGACGGACAGATATTGGCGATGATACGAGATACTGGAGCTCGTGCTACAAGCGCTGAAATTGCTGAAGTACAGGATTTAGACGACGAAAAAAAAATAGTGGAATGTGTGGAAGAAGTAGAGGCAGAAGAGAAAGGCGAGGAACTAGACAGCGACGTGCGAGACATCTTTGGAAGGCAGCCTGATTTTTTTTCAATCAAGCGGGGCAAGGTCAAATGACTGCAACATGTCCTAGAGATGACGGATGATAGACCGGTCAAAGCCAAATTCAGACCAACACCGTGGACATATTGGCAAGCCTTGGGAAAAAGATTGGATGACTTCTGGCTATGGGAGTCATTGAGCATTCGACCAGTCCATGGGTGAGTCCATTAGTGTATGTTCCTAAGAGTAATATAGAGATAAGCATCTGCTGTGACCAGAGACCGGTCAACTCCAGAAGTAAAGATCGTAACTGGAACATGTTGAATGTAAAGAGGTACTGCACAGATTGCGCAAAGCCAATTGGTTAACAAAGATCGATTTGAGAGAGGCTTACTTCGAAATCAAGCTAGCGGAGGAGAGCAGACCTTATAGAGCATTTGCGTGTGAAGAGGGAAATTTCCAGTCAAGACGGTTAAATTTTGGATGAAGCAGGGTACGGTGAGTTTTTCAAGCACCATTTCTCAAATTTTGCAAGATTTTATTGATATTACAATTCAGGTGTTTGTAGACGACGTGCACATTTGTACATAAGGCACATGTGAAGAGCATATTAGCGAAGCTAAGAAGGCAAACGCTTCTTTGGAGCAAGCGGGTTTGACGTGTAGCATCAATAAGTGTGCGTTCTTACGCAGAAATGTAACATATTTAGGTATGGAAGTGGGGGTATAGGGAACCACTCCGTGTGAGAAACACGTTCAGAAGGTGAACAATTATCAGCGGCCAGAGTCCAAAAGAGAGCTTGCAACGTATATAGGCGTAGTAGGGTGGCTACGAGACTTTATACCTAGAGCGGTCGAAATGTTAAGATCGCTGGAGAACTTAAACCACAGCAAGACCAAATTTAGGTGGACCAAGGAGGCAGTAGAGGCGTTCAAACAGGTGCAAAATTGCATTTCAATAGACAAGTTGTTAGTAAGGCCAGACTAAATCCGGCCCATAGCTTTGGCGACGGATGCATCTGTCATAGCGGTGATATTTATGAAAGTTATAGAGCAACAAAGGATAATAAGTTTTGCCAGTAGAGTGCTACAGCCAGCGGAACAGAAACACGCCATGATTCAGAAGGAATTGTTAGTAATAGAGTTTGGTACGAGGAAATTTAGAAAAATGTTGGTTGGATCAAAATTTAAAGTGTATACCGACAGCTCTAGTTTAGCCTGGATGGATACAATAAAGTTTTCTAACGCCTTAAAGAGAATCAGTTTGAAACTAGACGATTCTGCGTATGAGATAGTCACCTTTCCACGTGCTTTTATCACAGTCGCTGATTATTCCAGTAAGCCTGTAGTTGTGCCGGTGACCAGTGGAAAGACGTAAGATGGTGTGTTCGAACCGGGTATACCGTTGAAGGGAGAAATGTTGATGTTGTACGCTCTGGAAGAAGTGATTTTTGCATTGCAGGACATGTTTAGCCTAGTTGAAATTAAACAACATCAAGCTCAGGATAGTAGTTTAGGGAATGTTGGACTTTTTGAGCAAAACTAAACTACCAGCTGACCCCAAACTGGCCAAAAGGTAGATAGAAAAAGGAAAGGGCTACGAGTTAGGAAGAGAGGAAGTGCTATACTACTACAAGTTGGTGCCACGAAATAGCGTGGGAGCCGGTGAACATCGAATAAAAGTAGGGAACTTAGATTATTTCAGAGTACCGGTGTTACCAAAGATTTAACAGCAAAAAGCTATTAGTTACGCTCATGACAGTATATTTCAAGCTCACGGAGGAGTACACTCTACTTTGAGCTACCTGAGACCAAGAGTATTCTGGGAAAGAATGAACAAGGATGTGAACAGATATGTTCAAAGCTGCGAGATGTGTCAACTCACGAAGCCATAGGTGGGGAAGAAGTTCGGACAGTTATGTCACACGAGCAGGCCCGAAGTTTGGGACACTGCTTACGTGGTCACAGTCGGTCCATTAGTAATTTCTAAAAATAGGTTTAAGCATATTTAGTTATATAGGAAGCTACCACCGGATGGCTAGAAGCCATTCCATTACGGAAAGTTACGGGAAATACAGTCGTAAACGTGCAAGAATTCCAAGTATTATGCAGGTATGGAGCTTTTTGACAATAACAATGGATAACCCTAGTGTGAACCATGGTAAGAAGATGGTAGCGATGTGTAATCAATTGAGAGTAAATAGGAGGTATGTGCCAGCTTATCACCCAGCCACCAATTTAGTTGAACGACATAATCGCGACATAATTGCAAAACTGAGAGAGTATGTGTACAATAAACACTTGGCTTGGGCCCATGTGCAACCGTACTTAGTACTAGCGATCAACAACTCGGTGAACCAGTCAGTGCAATACTTGGCCAGCAAGTTGTTGTGCGTACGCTCGTTAAAGGGACCGCTAGAGAACACCCTCACTGAGGAGAAAGAAGCCATTCTGGATCAAGAAGGAAAGGAACAGAACTGGAAGTATTGGACGCGAAGTCGCGAGAAGCAGAATAAACAACGTCTGGAAGACGCGACAAGAAACCGAAATGACGGAAATAGGCCTTGATAATGAACCCACTGATGTTAAATAAGTACACACCACACACTGTGGTTCACAGTACATGAATTGCACTTCGCTCTATATTTCGGATGTGTGAAGATAATTTCACCTTCCAAACAGCTGTACTGTTCTTGTTTTACCATTTGTTAAAGTGCAATAGGGTCTGTTTTTAAGAACGGCTCCCGCTAAAATAATGTACCACCATCTCGATCACTTCTCAATGCAGCCAGGCGAACGAGTATGTTTGGAATGCCTGCAGAGGCACTATGAAGCAGACGGGAAAATATTTGCCGCAAAGACTGCAAAAAATGATAATTATGCCTTTTGCGGATTAAAAAATACATAAATGATATGTTTGAATCTACAAAAACATAGGCCAATTTAAATCCTATATACTAGTGCAAAAATAAAAATTTTAACTTTCACTTAACTGACGAAAATCTGACACAAGTACTGAAAACTTAATTTATTTCATAATTAAGTATGAGAAAACTAAAGGCAAATTTCTTATTTTTAAACTTAAAAACATGAACAACATTTAATTTTTGAAATCTCATCATTATTATAGGTTTTTAGTAAATGTGTTTAAAAAATGAGCATGTACACAGTTGACTGGGACAAGGCACCCTTTTGTTATGGTGTTGAACAGAGCTAGGTCTAAACTGGAAAATATAAAATAGGCTCGCTCACGCATGAATTTTAAGAAAGTCCAGTCTAACTTGGTGGGAGCGAGTCTTGCTGCGAATGGTATTCTGTTGGTCTGTTATAGTTCACTCGTTTACCGCTCTGGTGGTGGCGGTGTAGTTCAGATATGAAAGTTACATAGTATTCTTGTATGACAATGAGGGTGACATAATTGGTAGGGATGAGGTTAAGTTATGGTGTTGAAGAGAGCTAGGTCTAAACTTGCAAATATAAAATAGCCTAGCTTAGGGTGCAACGATGTAGAAAGTCTGGTCTAAGCTTGATGGGAGCTAGTTTTGCTGCGATGTGAGTTGGTTGCGAGTGGTAGCTTCAGCGCGCGGTGTGAGTTTTTGCGTGTGGAATCATTTTCGGTGAGATGGTCCTCTGTTGGTCTGTGTTTTTTCACTTGTCTACCACTCTGGTGTTGGAGCTGTAGTTGAAAGGTGGAAGTTATATTATTTTCTTTTATGACAATGGTGGTGGTGTAATTGGAAGGGATGAGGTTAAGTAATGGCATTGAACAGAGCTAGGTCTAAACTTTTAAATATAAAAAGTCCTAACTTAAGGTGAAAAGTTGAAGAAAGTCCGGTATGTTCTTAGTGGGGGCGAGTTTTGAATTGGATGTAATTGGTAGTTTCAAATATTGTATCTCCGTATTCCACGAACGCTCTAGAAGAGCTAAAAACTTGTTAACTACGCAAACTCATACCCAATCTCCATAAAAATTCAAAGTATGTGGTGTACTATGACAACCTTAAGTTGTACCAGAAATTTGGAATGAAAGTAACACATAAACACAGCATCCTCAAGTTTCACCAAGAGTCCTGGATTGAGATGTACATTGTGTTCAACCCAAGTTTTAGGATGTCAAAGAACAATTTGAAAAACACTTCTTCTAACGTATGAATAACGGAATGTTTTGGGAAGACGATGGAAAATTGGTAAAACAAAGTTAATTTGTATTTGGTTAGTGAGGAAAGAGATCAACAAAATTGATAACTCTAAAGTCACTTCACGTCTTTAAGATTTTTTTTAATGGTCTATCTGATTGCTGTTCACCATGAATTCACGAAAATAAAACTCAGCCGTTCAATGTACGTAGGAGTTTCAATCCTTAACCCCAAAAATAAAATATTAGCTTCGAGCAGGCTTAAGCGAAAAGCTAAAAGCTGGTTTTGCAACAGCTAAAGATTCTAAATCACACCCGCTTATAACGTCACCAATATGGAATAAATATTAATGTTTGGGGTATGTGTACTAACCAGAAAAGTAAAATATTTGCTTCGAGTGGGTAAACCACTTCTAAATATTTGGTTTTATTTCAATATCCTCCAGTGAAAATGCACTACAGATTCCACATGGTCGTCACGCACATAACAAACATGACACAATTGACTGTAAACTGTCTGAATTTGTTATATAATTATTTTTGTTTCCAAACATCAGTGCTACTTGACATAATACTATATAGAATATACAAAACATATTAATAAAAATAAATATCAGCATTCGAAGCTGGGAAGTTTACGTGAAAACTCAATATTGGAAATTTAATAACACATACAACTTTATGTGGTGAGCCGTATTGACTAGGTACCTTATACTATGTCTTGGACAAAAGATGTATTGGGATCATACCCGACTGAAGACCTTTCACATGTCTTTGTTCAAGTTTTTGAATGAATTTTATGTCAGCAACGTACACGTGTAACGATTCAGTATTTGGTGACCCTAATAATTTTGTGATGCTTACAGAATACCAAGCATGAATTCCTGGATTATTATTGTTATCTCCGGGTCATTTATCTACTTTTAATACACCAAGTGATGCAATAAATACTACTTTCCCTTAGAAGTTTAAATAGTTCACTCCTCCACCGCTTTGATGGTGGCGCTGTAGTCAAAACATGAGAGTTTTACTGCTATCTTGTATGCTATTGGTACGGATGAAGCTAAGTTCTGGAGTTGAACAGGACTCGGGTTAGTCTAGATTATGAAGCTGAAGAAAGTCTGTCAGAACTTGCTGAGAGCGAGTTTTGCTTTGTGTTAGTTTAAGTGCGTAGAAGAGTTGGTTGCGTATTGTATGAATTACTATGGTAGTTCACTTATCTACCGTCGGATCGTGGTGCTGTAATCGAAATATTAAAGTTGAAGAATGTCGGGTGTGAATTTGTTGTTAGTGAGTTTTAGTAAAATATATAGTCATACAAGCTGCACTATCATTTTAGTTCAGCTAGCAGATAGTTCACTCGGCTGCCACGAGTGGTATGAATTTCAGTGACTGGTATGATTTAGAAGCGGGTGGTACGAGTTTCTGTGAGTGGTGCCAGTTCAGCAAGTGGTATGAGTTGGTCCTATGTGGTTAAAGTTGGCAGTGAGTGGTATGAGTTGGCAGGGTATGGTTTGAGTTTCAGCATGTTATGTTAGGTTTGGTTATGGAGTCGAACGGAGCAGATCAAGGTTAAAGTAGGTTTGGCTATGCTAGATTGGGTTATGGAGTTGAAGGGAGCAGCTCAAGACACAAAATCAAAATGCTCAATTACCGAAATTTGCGTATGCAAAAACAAAATGGTCAGTTGATCTCGGCCCAAAGAAAATATCAGACAAAATCAAAATCGAAAAATATGAAAACACTATCGATATCGAAAAATATCGACATACAAAAAATATCGAAAATTTTCCCAACCATAGTTGAACCGAGTTCCAATGATGACGTCAGAAATAATATAAAAAATTCGAAAAACAATCGAAACACTTTTGAAAAAAAAACGAAAAACGTTTGAAAAAATCGAAAAAATTTCAAAAAATAACATGGATTTCATCGAGTGGTTGTGGAATTCACAGAAAAATATCAATTTTTTTTTAAATTGGGTTTCAATAAGTGGTGTGTATAACAGCAAGTGGCAACGAGNGGTTTCAGAACCGACACTTTATACCCTACTGCCCTT
>QVQU01321108.1:0-10084 GCA_003456935.1 Machilis hrabei | reverse complement strand
GAATTATTTGCAATTGTGGCTGTTGAGTGTGTGACATGAGGGGATATTGACATCCTTTCAATTATGCACTGATAGGTACAGATTCAAGCAGAATCTGAGCATATAAAGAACAAGAAGAAAATAAGAAAAACATAAATCCCGTACATGTGCTAACTCCTCTTCTTGTTGAAAGAAGCTACCCAGCACTCACCACATGGAGGTGGCTGCAACTCGAGTGCTGCCCATGCCCGTCCCAACCAGTCTACCATTTGTATGGATACAGATCTAGTTGGTGGAAGTCTGGTATGGTTTCAAATTTGTGTAACCTATATCTTGCCCTTTTAAAACTGACTCTGACCTCAGGACCCAAAACACAATAGGATGCAGTTTTGTGTGTTCTTTCATGCACTTTTGCACTGCCTGATTGTGACATAGCATTTCTGGAAAATCTTGAAGACTTTGCAGTGCCTTCTGGACTTTCTTTCATGGGNAGTACNAATCCTGNGAATTNNATTTAAATTGGTNAGGNTCAAGTTGTGAGGCTCGTTGATTAGATGTGGAATGGCCCTTTAACAGTATTTTCATTTTTATACATCTAGAAAAAAAAAGGGCCAAACACTGAAACAGGAATGAACACACAAAGCAGAACAGGTTGGTGCCCAATACTCTACGTATTAATCCATGTAATTGTAAAAATTGAGATTTAGTACAATAACTGCAAGTAAAAACTGCACAGAATGTGTTTTGGTTGTAGGAGCATAAGAGGTTCACTTCTCAGTATATACTTCGACAGTTTTTGCTTGAGTTGTTGTATAGACTGTTAACATATCACCACTGTTATTCAAAACACATGCAAAACTAAATATGTTTACATATTATAGCTCCATTTTAATTTTTTTGCTGGTTTAGGCACTTCCAAACAGCCCATCAATGCCTTCACTGTACGAAGTCACACGTGTGGAGAACTTCGACTAGATCACGTGGGATCAACGGTGCTCCTCTGTGGATGGATTCAGTTCCAGAGAATGGGGAGATTTGTTATTCTACGTGATGCTTATGGTACAACACAACTGGTTGTTCCTTTAGAGGTATGTGAATGAATTGTAAAAATATAATTATTTTGTTTAGCCATGTAAAGCATTACGGTAGTCCTAATCTGAATCTTATTCACGGTAATTAATTAATATCTTTACTAATTAGTTGGATATTATCTACTGTGTGGTTAGTTTTTTTAATTCTTTGTCTCTGAGATTTTGGGTTCCAAGTCCAGTGCCGGAGACAAAATTTCAAAGAATTCTTAACAGCGATTTCAAGATGCGTGGTGATGGGAGTAGAGACATCTCTTGACACATAGCAAGTTTAACTAACCAGGNAGTTAAGTAGTACAGAAATTACAATGGTTAAATAAAAATTAATAGTATTTGCTTGAGAGGGCATCACTTTTATGTATAAGTAGACAGCCCTCACTCTATATATAAGGTATCTAATACGATACAATGAACTAAAGCCCAACTCTCTGGCACAGTCAGAGTGTTGCACTTTCATTGAACATAAGCGTGGCCAGAAATGCCAGAATATCTACGAGACACAACTTTTACATGTTGTATTTGTTTGGCTCAATGTGTAATGGTATATGCAACTTTAATGTACTACACTCTAACTCCAACAGCAGGGTTGTTATGTTTTAAACAAAATGTNTAAAACGCATTTAAAACAGAGGCTCGTGTTTTTTTAGTTTGTTTTAAACATTTGAAACACTATTTTTTTTTTAAATATAATAAAAAGGTCTTTAAACAAATCTGTGAAAGCAATGTTGATATATTTTACTATCTTTTATTGCATTAGTGGTTTACAGATAGCCTAAAATATGAAAACATTGTGTATGGAATCTACTAGCCTATAAATAAAAACTGAATAAAATACAATAAAGTTACATCTGAAAGCAAATTCAAAATAAGTATATTCGAGTATACTATTGATTGCGTCAATATTCCAGGTTAAAAAAAAATGAGGAGCATAATTTGTATACTACTTGTTATCCTACTTGCAAGGATATAAGACATAGGCCATAAGTGTAATGCAACACAAGCTACATCACATTACTACAGTTCGTAAAACGAAAGGAATTAATTAATTACTTCGAAGTCCCCGCTTTTTTATCGCTTTTGTATTCAATCTGTTAACATGTTAGTGTACGCTTGGATATCTACATATCAACATATGATAACAGATGAAGAACAGCTTGTTTCAGAACAACTAATAATACAATATCTATAGTATTTAATGAAAACTATTTTATTCAATGGCAGGGTATACATTTGTAATAACTTGATTAACTGAATAAGTATGACTGTGTTATGAAAGCAAAAATTGTTACTTTCATTACTAATCCACACAGAATAACAGTTATCAAATTAATAATCTGAATATGTACAACTTTGTTAGTAAATACANAAAACTAGCTGTTTCATCAGGGTAGAAGATCCTGTTCAAACAACATTTATTTACATGGAGCTTTGTTCACTCCTGCTGGACGGGGTTGGCTAGCCCACCTTCCATGGACGAACGGCTTCTTGTAAAAGACACTACTTTTTGGAGGAGATTCAGAGGTAAAAACTGCATAAGTCACTTGAAACAGCATGGTTTGGATGGGCAGATTGCAAACTGTCCACCCTGATATCGACAGCCTTGGTGAAAGAAGCTCCGCAAACTTGCTGCTTCAATGAACACTAGAAAGAGCCTTGAGGCATATTTTGACTCTACTACTGTAAACATACTGTTGAGAATTATAATTACTATTTTNTTTCTTTATATGAAACTTTACATACATGTCAAATGATTTAAGATTATTTCTCGCATAAATATCAAATGAATTGTTATTTTTGCAAGGGTACGCAGTGCCCACGCTGCACTTAACAGCGGGCCGCCTCTGATGCTTGATCAAATTAGTTAACTTATTTCATTGCTCAGTAAATAAATTGTTTGATTTCCTTGGAAACTCAAACCATACACCCCTGTCCTTTTTTTATCTGACAAAAAAGGATCATTAGAAGTCAAAAAACGGAATGGTTTAAATTTCCATGGAAAATCAGACCATTCTAATCATCCCTATCTCATGGACTCATGAGAGACAGTTGAAATTGAAGTTGTGTAGTGAGAATGATGCAATTATTTGTACATATATTTTAGACGTAGTACTTCTGAGAAAGGTAATACACAAGTGCTNAAAAGTATAGCTTTTACTATTAGACTGTTTGGCCAGTAAATTGCAGAATTTAATTTAATATATATACTTCCTGGACACAAAAAAACATACTGATATGAAGAACTGTGAAGAAGACTACTTCACTATAATGTTGAGGTCAGTGTCATTAAGCTTGCTAAACCTCATTTCAGAATTGAAGCGTACGTGGAAGTCTTTCGGAATGACTATAAGTCTACAACTAAGCTGAAATAAGATGTTTCCACAACCTATCATCATTTGATGTTGATAATCCCCAAAATTCCATTAGTACCTTAAAGGTGGGTCAAAATCCAGTTTACGGTACCTATTTTGACCAGCCTGCATGCAAAGTCTAAATGGTGGTGATTGGCAAAGCAGAATTGAGGCAAGCCGATGACACCATATGTTCTATATGACTGTGAAAAAAAATCAAACTATTTTGTGGAAGTACAGCATAAGAAAAATTTGATGTGTGTGCTATTGGACCTAACTTATTATTTTAAAGTGCACTTGTGATAATTGGTTTTAGCATTGAAAGACTAAGTAAATGCATTTTGTTTTTTAGTAACTGTTCAATTAGAAATGTAAAATTTTGTTTTGCACTTTAATTACAGTTTTGCAGCTTCAAATGCTTCTTTCACACCAAATAGTGAAAATAGACTTCATCGTGTTCACTTTAATTTTGTGCAGAGTACTTTAAAGTAATTTGAGTGAAATTGGACTGAGTAAAGTGTGAAACTTTTCTTTTTCTGGTTTTATGCTGCGTTATTGATAAGAAAATTTAAAAAAGGTGTTTGTAATCGAGAACCCTTACTCTCTGAATGTTAAAAAAAAATATATATTCTCTTCCTTTTGCTTTTATTGGTACAGACACATCATAAAGTACCCTCACATATTAGTTGCTATTTCATTTTAGACAAATGACAATCGTTAAGGAAGTCAGCTTCCAGTAGAGACTTNCTCAAACATNAGTACCATACTTTCTTCCCGATTAATTAACAAACAGCTAACAAAAGTTAGAATGGCAGTGATGCACTGAAAGTAGGATTACCAGCTCTAGTTTGTTAACTGAAGATTTAACAGGATTTGGTGCAGACCACTAGAAGTAGGCTACTAATCAGTGGCGTAATGTCCACCTAGCTAAGGCTTGTAAGTTCACCTTACAAATTTAAGTGAGTAGAAAACACCTTTAATTCCCATATTCATCAAGTGAACACACATTAAACTATCATAATTTAAATTAAACAGTTAACTAAGCAATTCAGGACTTGTTTTGAGGTGAGTTTTTGCCTTGTAAGGCTTCTCTCAAAGCCTTATAATGGAAAAGATGGGAGAAATTATTTCAGTTCATAGTAGCTTCTCAACCAATGATGGCTTGGTTTTTTCAAGAGGCATGTAAGGTGTCTGACAGAATCACTGCAGACGACACAAACGNGAAGGTGATCTGAATGCGTGTTTCTGAATCAATGTGTCCACCTTTAGTGATTTATCACTAGATTTATTTAGTGATATAGTGACACTAGACAATATTTTAGTGAATACACTGAAAAACTAGTGATTTTCTGTCAATAACACATTTCTCAAGCCTTTTTACTTTTCTTTCCACTATCTTCCACATTTGTCATCTTAAATAATGTTGCTATCTCAATTCTGTTTGACTATGCAAGCGGCTAAGTTTAGTAGCTTGCTTAAGGGTGTTGCCTACCGCCATGACAAACATCATGCTCCCGGAGAACAACTAGCCTAATTTCTGGCTTATGTTGAACATACCCTGGAAATTAATCAGCAAGAGACATAGAAAAAAGCCTTGTATTTATTTTGGTGTAAAGTTTTCTAAGAATAATTAAAGTATAATATGTGCTATTTGGTGAATTTGACCATTTCAAACTGTTGAATTCACCAAATAGCACATATGATATTTGAATTATTTTTAGAAATATTTACACCAAACTAAAAACAAGGCATTTTTCTATGTCTCTCGCTGATTAATTTCCAGGGTATGTTCAACATAAGCCAGAAATTAAGCAATTTGTTCTCTGGGAATGTGATGTTTGCTCTGGTGATAGCCAATACCTTTGCTTTTTTTTTTTTTTTACCTTTCTGTCTGAGAAATTCAGAGTGAGTGTTTCACTCTCATGACTACCCTTTAATGTGCTATATGTAGGAATGCGCAGAAACTAGCCTATCACAGGCAAGAGGAAAATCCATGTGAGTAATATTTTCACATTATGGTAGTTAGTACATACCATTAATTATTGTTTTAGTGTTGATAACAATTCCACAAGTTTCTATGTGTAATGTAAGTTTTCGAAGAATGTTATTATTTTAGTACCGGTATATTAAATTCGTTTTACAGCAATTACTTTCCAAGAAATGGGGTAGGGACCTGTGTAAAATTAGGCAAGTATGGGGAAAAATCAAATATTTTGTTCATTTGTATTATCATGTTAAAAAATTAGATATAAAAATATATTAATTCGTCCTTTTTCGTACATGTTTGCAAATAATTTGCAAACAGTGGAAGGGCGATGCTTTCTTAGCAAATTTATATGCTTTTCAAAAGTCACAAAGTGCTAAAAAAATGCGTTTTTATATATATTTGAGTAGTTTAGTGATTTATAGTGATCTTTCTACGTGGTTCTGGTGAGGTAGAGATACTGGTTTGTGTATGTTGACAGTGCTTTGGTTAGCTATTCAGTTACATAAGGATTTTCGATAAATGATACTTTCTGCTTTTATTCTTAACATTGATTGTTTGAGTAAGTCCATGAGTGATTTCTGTTCAAATGTTCGTGTTTTATGCATTCAACATACAGATCAGATTTATCGTACAAAGCCTTACACATTTCATGGAATCACGCTACGCCACTGCTACTAATAATATATTTTTTTTTTTTTCACAGAGATCTGATCTATGCAAGATATTTGAAGACCTGCCATTGGAATCAGTCATCAAAGTGGAAGGTGTAGTTCAGGAAAGACCAANGGACCAAAAAAATAAGGTAATAACAAAGGGTGTTGTCTAGCTGTTAGATGTAATTGGTAATGGAAAGAGAGAGAGAAAGTGTTTGAGCATTTTTGGCTAACATTTTTATGTGAATCTGTACATTAAAAACATGTCAGTACTTAACCTTCTGAGGGCGTTTTAAGTAAGGAATTCATAATTAGTCATTACAAAACATTGTATCTCTGGGAAGATTCCTGTTGTTGACAAGCCCATTTTAACAGAAAATGTGTCTTTTTACTGTTTGTCATTAATCGGTTAAAACAAGGGAATAACATTTTATACCCAACATTTTTTATTATTCTGATTTGAAAAAGTATATCAGATTTCTTGTACCTAGGTACATTTACTTTTTCAGGCTCAAAACAGAGTTGCCATATTAAACAAATTATCATAGAGGAACAAATTCTGTTCTTAGGGATTTTTATGATTTAGAATTATGAAAAATTATTAAACTTTTTCCTGGTAAAGAGTAATGGTGTGTGGTGTATTACATCCTATTGACAACAGATGGGTCATTTCAGGAAGAAGAATGGGGATGAAAGGAAAATCACAATACCCAGCCTTGTGTGGGAGTCGACCCCACGACAGTCAGGTACGAGAGCTGGTTCAGTAACCACCTGTTCTACTCCAGTCAGCCCGATATGAACAATTGTTATTACTAATATAATAAACCAATAATGCTTGGGAAAATTATTTTTATAAAGTGTTGCTAAACTGCTAAAACACTTAATCTGATTGTATAAGTAGGCTGTCAGAAAAATAATGAGACTGTATCTGTAACTTAGCAGCAGAACTAGTTAGTGTCAAGGTAACTGTTGTCNTTTTCAAAATATGCACCGTTAGCAGAAATGTACTTGTCCCTTCTTCCCTGCTATTCTTGAAACGTGGGAGAAACCATCTTTTGACGGTTCCTTCAAATTTGCCTCCGTCTTTTTTATAACGGCCTTTTCTGATGGAAAGCGCTGACCTCGTAATGATTTTTTCATCGATGGAAAAAAAGTTACAAGGGGCCAAGTCCGGGCTGAAGGGCAGATGTGGCAGGCACGAGACATTGTTTTGGGCTAAGTATTCCATTACAGCATTGTCCACATGGGGNCTGGCATTATCATCTTCCTGCATGCAGAGTTGGCCTTTTTTCAGATATGCTGTGTGCTGGGAAATTCTTAACTAAGGGTTCGCAAAAATAAATATTTAAAGCATGGGCTGAGGGAGACATTTTTATAAAAAGATGGTGAAAAATCATTCTTAAATTCCAATAATTTTAATTTTTGCCATATAGCCTACTGTTGATTCAGTATTATATCTTTAACACAGCAAATAAATTTGCTATTTAAAAAAACAATGTAATTAATTTAAACAAAAATTAAACACCACCATGAAAGTTTACTGATCGTTGGCCATTCAGCGCATTTTAAATTAAAAATATACATTACAAATGTAATTATGAACAGAAGGTAATGAAGCTCATAACGAAGCTACATTATATTTCTGTACATGTATAAAAAATTAAAATCATAACACAATAAAAATGACAGCTATTCTAATGTTTGCTACCTTGACCGTTTAAAGCGCTTAGGCAACTTAAAAACATTAGATAAAACCAAACTTCCCATTCCTAATGAACTATTCGTCATGGTGAGTATANACAAAACACACTTTAGTCNTATGATTGTCTATACNNCTAGTTCATTGGCAGAGTGTTGTACCTGGACTTTGTTCCTCATCCAGGAATCGCTTGCCAAACGATGTTGCCTGAGCCATGTCTTAACCACACTGGTACAGGTTTTCCAAAAATTTTTATAGTCATCGGATGTGCAATGTTTGAGACAATTAGGACGCTACGTTCTTTTATTGAAATGTCGTTGATCACATTAAACTGCTTCTGCAATACTCACTGCAATAACAGTGGCAAATTTTTAGCACNTTCTATANTGTATGGAATGTAGGTGCTATCTACATATCTGGTATCAATAAGGTCTCNGAAATCCTCTACAGAAATGTCACACTTTAATATGCCACCTAGTTTCTGCAATTGCTGTTCTCCTTCCACCCATGGTGACATAACGACATGTGAGGGCCAAGTTGGTGGATCTAATAGTTTTAATAACTTTAGAAGATTGTTGTAACTTTCTGTGTTAGCTGTTGATGTGCTATTTGTAATTGACTTTGTATGGGATGTTGTTAATAATCGGACTTGCATTTGGTCTATTACGCATTGGTACAACTGATCTCTTGGCAAACGTTGCTATTTTTCTCTTCCTTCGTCTCAAATGGTATACATTTAAAATTGTCCGTTCCAATTATAACAAAAATATTTTATCATTATTGGGGTAACACTATAATAAGTTGCAGAGCCCAACTCAAGGAGAAATTAACATCTAGGAATGCGTACCCCAGTAATGTTTATGAAACCATATCTTCAAACAATAATAAACTATCCCCATCTCTCTTGTCATATTGTTATGTAAGTATAAAGGGTTAACCTACAAGTCTGCATGTGCAGCACTCCACATTAAAGTATGGTCATAGGCGTTTTCTATAAGGAATGGTAAAACTAGGATCCTATCGATAAGTGTTGGCAAGAGTCTAGTACAGGCTATTTGTCGAGCGAGTATCAAAATCGAATCATTCCGAAGCATTGTTGCCACATAAATTGTGTGTCCGTTAGATTTAATATTTGAAAAAATGAGATAATAAATCCGAATAATCATATCAACTGCTTGTGATGCACAAGAGTCACTGCTGCAAACGATCAGTCTTTGTAGTCTTATTTTTACACAATTCAGATTTGTTGAAAAAACAAGACTGGCGAGGTCTGACCTGAGTAATCTATGTTGTTCTCAGCAAGAGTTTAAAGTTAGGTAAGCCCTATAAAGTTTAAGTTATGAAAGTGTGCGAACACCAACTCCTTCTGATTTTACGATTTTGGTCACTTAGCTATACGTTTACGGATATATGTTGTATTAGTTTTTGCAAATTGTTTTCATTGCTGAAATTAATATTTTAGCCTGTGGCAAGGGCAATTAGCAGACACAACTTTATATAATTTTAATAGAAACTAACTAAAACATAAACACTACACCTGTATTAGTAAAAAAACTTTGAGCTATATTTTTCCTATTTACTTTTTCCCCGTTTAATTTAACTTAGTAATATTAATACCTCCATATGCAAAATATTCTAAAAATGACACGTGACCATTCATAACCAATACATGTTAAACCTTTTTTTAATAAATAAAGGAATAACTGAGTGACGGGAATAAACACTGATTGGTTAACGTTTTCGTTGATGTAGAAATTGCTGTGTTGCTGACAGTACTATTCCTGTGGTTATACAATTGGAGATAACTATGTACATTCTTGAAATTAACTAGCTGTTGATTGGTTCCTATCAAATTCAGTCGCACACCTCCCACAATTTCTTTGGTGTCCCCTCCTACTGATGGGATATTTCTGGGATGGCATCATCATTAAGGAATCAGGAAAACAAGAAATAGTTGAAGACAGTTCTGATCATAATAGTTCATATGGAGAGGCAGAATAACATATGTTTTTGAACAGCATATTTTGTATACACACTTCATTAATTATATCATCCTAACAGATAATTGTCCACAGTAAAATGAGAATCTTAGTTTAAGCCAACACATTATCTTATTTTCAGCTGCAGCAACATTCAGGCAGGAAGATTTGAATTTCTAGTTGCTCATTTGAGCTGGAAAGGTGAGATGCAAGCAATTCAGTCTTAATTGCACTGAAGGTAGAGTTGTTGAGAAGTAAGCCAGGCCTGCTTATATTCATCACAGCAGCTGAGAAATCAGCTAAGGTATGATCGCATTTAAGCAGAGGCAGTCTGAAACTTAGTAAGGGTTA
>QVQU01321060.1:0-10275 GCA_003456935.1 Machilis hrabei | reverse complement strand
AATATTCTGTACATTTTCAGGTAGACTACACACTAAGTTATCTGTTTTTATATAATAACTTTTAAGATGAAATAAAAAATTAGTTAATAGAGTTATTCGTATTCTCTAAAACAGCTGCACTATACTGCATTCAACGTTCAAATATGTGAATCATAAAAAATTGTCAAAATAATAATCCTATCGTTTCAACAATAATTGCTGTTTCTTGAAAATGCAGCCTAAAAGTTTGGTAAAGTTTTATATAGAACACAGAAATTGTGTGGTTATAGATTAAACTTTTAAGAAATTTAAACAAAAAGCTATCACAAATAGGTCTCTCATGTTGTATGATAATAATAACGTGCCATATCTGACTTATGATGTGCCATTAGAACGCCTTTAATCGGAAAAAATAACTGAAGTTTTAAACAACACCAAACAAAATATAGATTAGCGTACTGTTTCAAGCAAAAATAAATGTACATACTGCGAAAAATATAAAATTATGTTGCTGCTAAAAACGACTTTCAAGTTTTCTTTTTACGGAATATGCACTAGGTCTAATTGTCACTTGCTAGAGTTAAAGATTTGGTTTATATTGCTGCACAAATTACTTAATATTGAAACATTAACTTGCTAAATGATATAACATTGTCTCGTATTTTATAGAAACATATGCACGTAGATAATCTTAATGACACACAACTCATGTTGTTCTGGAAAAAATAGGTTCAAAAGAAATAGTTATGTTCTTTACGTTTTATTGTGTCTTTTGTGTTTTACATTGGAACTCCGTTTTACATTCATGAACAAAGCAAAATTGCAATGCAACTGGTGAACACATTTAAAGCTACGAAGTTTAGTTCTGTTTCAAAAACGTGTACCAACGTTTCAATGTAACAATGTAATACTTTTTAGCTCATTACAACACATCGCTTAAACTCATAACATTCTATGAAATGTCGTCTTCCTTCCTTCCAAAAATCCTTATATAAACAGCCCAAGGACGTAACCTAAGACAGAAAGATCTCGAACACGTTTGTCATTTCCCAAGTCTCAGAAATTCGCAGATACGATTAAGTTGTTTCATTTTTTCGAAAAAAGCAACATTGCACAGTGTACACCCCTGTGTACAAGTACTATCTTTGGTATTAGATATGCACACAAATCTAGAAATGACAGTTGTCCTCTTGAACGATGTATTGCGTACAATACAAGTAAAATTGTGAGACATGAAGACATTTGCCTGCACAAAAAAAGAGAGATAATAAGTACAAGCACGACACATTTATATTTGTTTTTTCCCTCACAATAATATCACACCACGTTTCTATAGAACTTCACAGCAAAACACTTTTTGGCTACAAAAAGTTCAGTCTTCACTCAGCTAACAGCTCGGGTGACTTACAGAACGAACAATAACAAGGAGTTTCTTATTTTAAAGTGTATTTACATTTTATACTTCAACAATTTTGCAAATTGTCAATTTCAAATAATACTCTCAAACCCAAATGGCTTTCAAAATTTTTGAACTATAAAATGTTAATACACTTTGAATAAGTAACTCGTTGTTATTATTCGTTCTGTCAGTTACCCGAGCTGTAAGCTTACTAAAGACCGAACATTTTGTAGCCAAAAAGTGTTTTGCCTGGAAGTTCTATAGAAACGTGGTAAGTGTGATATTTTTATAAGGGAAAAAATGAAAATAAATGTGTCGTGCGTGTACTTATTATTTCTCTTTTTTTCTGTGCAGGCAAATGTCTTCATGTCTCACAATTTTACGTGTATTGTACGCAATAAAACGTTCAAGAGGACAACTGTCATTTATATATTTGTGTGTGTATCTAATACCAGAGATAGCACTTGTACACAGGGCTTGTAAACTGGTTAATTTCGCTTTTTTCGAGAGAATGAAACAACTTAATCGTATCTGCGAATTTCTGAGACTCGGGAAATGACAAACGTGTTCGAGATCTTTCTGTCTTGGGTTACAGCCTTGGGCTGTTTATAAAACGATTTTTGGAAGGAAGGAAGAAGACATTTCATAGAATGTTATGAGTTTAAGTGATGTGTTTTTATGAGCTAAAAAGTAATACATTGTTACATTGAAACGTTGGTACACGTTTTTGAAACAGAACTAAACTTCGTAGCTTTAATTGTGTTCAACAGTTACGTTGCAATATTGCTTTGTTCTTGAATGTAAAACGGAGTTCCAATGTAAAACACAAAACAAACAATAAAACGTAAAGAACATAACTACAATTCTTTTGAACCTTTTCTTTCCAGAACAACATGAGTTGTGTGTCATTAAAATTATCTACGTGCATATGTTTCTATAAAATACGAGACAATCTTATATCATTTAGCAAGTTAATGTTTCTATATTAAGTAATTTGTGCAGCAATATAAACCAAATCTTTAGCTCTAGCAAGTGACAATTAGACCAAGTGTATATTCCGTAAAAAGAAAACTTGAAAGTCGTGTTTAGCAGCAACATAATATTATATTTTTCGCAGTATGTACATTTATTTTTGCTTGAAACAGTACGCTAATCTTTTTTTTGTTTGGTGTTGTTTAAAACTTCAGTTATTTTTTCCGATTACAAGCGTTCAAATGGCACACCATAAGTCAGATATGGCGCGTTATTGTTATCATACAACATGAGAGACCTATTTGTGATAGCTTTTTGTTTAAGTGTCTTAAAAGTTTACACCATGACCACAAAATTTCTGTGTTCTATATAAAACTTTTAGGCTGCATTTTCAAGAAACAGCAGTTATAGTTTAAACGTAAGGAATATTATTTTAACACTTTTTATGATTCACATATTTGAACGTTGAATGCAGTATAGTGCAGCTGTTTTAGAGAATACGAATAACTCTATTTTTTATTTCATCTTAAAAGTTATTATATCAAAACAGATAACTTAGTGTGTAGTCTAGCTGAAAATGTACAGAATATTTTATTTCATCCGACACACATGCCAGAGTATTAACAAATAATTACTAGCGTTCAAATTAACCAAAGTCTGTTCAAGGTTCTAGTTTTGCATTAACAGAATTTTGCAATATATGTGCAAAATATCCTTAGCCTTCTCTAGGTATTGCAGTTTTAGGAAGTTTTAGATACGATTAAGTTGTTTCATTATCTCAAAAAAGCGAAATTGCACAGTTTACAGCCCTGTGTACAAGTGCTATCTCTGGTATTAGATAAAAAAAAAATCTAGAAATGACTGTTGTCCTCTTGACCGATGTATTGCGTATAGTAAACTTAATATTTTGAGGCATGAAGACATTTGCCTGCACAGAAAATCAAGAGAAATAATAAGTACAAGCACGACACATTTATTTTTGTTTTTTTCTTCACAAAAATATCACACTTACCACGTTTCTATAGAACTTCACAGCAAAACGCTTTTTGGCTACAAAAAGTTCGGTCTTCACTAAGCTAACAGTTCGAGTGACCGACAGAACGAACAATAACAACGAGTTCCTTATTCAAAGTGTATTTACATTTTATACTTCAACAATTTTGCAAATTGTCAATTTCAAATAAAACTCTCAAACCCAAATAACTTTCAAATTTTTGAACTATAAAATGTAAATACACTTTGAATAAGTAACTCGTTGTTATTGTTCGTTCTGTAAGTCACCCGAGCTGTAAGCTTACTAAAGACCGAACTTTTTGTAGCCAAAAAGTGTTTTACTGGGAAGTTCTATAGAAACGTGGTATAAGTGTGATATTTTTGTGAAGGAAAAAAACGAAAATAAATGTGTCGTGCGTGTACATATTATTTCTCCTTTTTTTCAGTGCGGGCAAATTTCTTCATGACTCACAATTTTACTTGTATTGTTGGCAATACTTCGTTCAAGAGGACAACTGTCATTTCTAGATTTGTGTGTATAGCTAATACCAGAGATAGCACTTGTACACAGGGCAGTTAACTGTGCAATTTCGCTTTTTTCGAGAGAAAGAAACAGCTTAATCGTATCTGCGAATTTCTGAGACTCGGGATATGACAAACGTGTTCGAGATCTTTCTGTCTTGGGTTACAGCCTTGGGCTATTTATATAACGATTTTTGGAAGGAAGGAAGACGACATTTCATAGAATGTTATGAGTTTAAGTGATGTGTTGTTATGAGCTAAAAGGTAATACATTGAAACGTTGGACACGTTTTTGAAACAAAACTAAACTTCGTAGCTTTAATTGTGTTCAATAGTTGCATTGCAATATTGCTTTGTTCATGAATGTAAAACGGAGTTCCAATCTAAAACACAAAACAAACAATAAAACGTAAGAACATAACTATATTTCTTTTGAACCTATTTTTTCCAGAACAACATGAGTTGTGTGTCATTAAAATTATTTACGTGCATATGTTTTTATAAAATATGAGACAATCTTATATCATTTAGCAAGTTAATGTTTCAACATTAAGTAATTTGTGCAGCAATATAAACCAAATCTTTAGCTCTAGCAAGTGACAGTTAGACCTAGTGCATATTCCGTAAAAAGAAAACTTGAAAGTCGTGTTTAGCAGCAACATTTTTTTATATTTTTCGCACTATGTACATTTATTTTTGCTTGAAACGGTACGCTAATCAATTTTTTGCTTGGTGTTGTTTAAAACTTCATTTATTTTTTCCGATTAAAGGCGTTCTAATGGCACATCATAAGTCAGATATGGCGCATTATTGTTATCATATAACATGAGAGACCTATTTGTAAAAGCTTTTTGTTTAAGTGTTTTAAATGTTTACTCTATGATCACAAAATTTCTGTGTTCTATGTAAAACTTTTAGGCTGCATTTTCAAGAAACAACAGTTATTGTTTAAACGTTAGGATTATTATTTTGACACATTTTTATGATTCACATATTTGAACGTTGAATGCAGTAAAGTGCAGCTGGTTTAGAGAATACGAATAACTCTATTAACTATTTTTTTATTTCATCTTAAAAGTTATTATATAAAAACAGATAACTTAGTGTGTAGTCTAGCTGAAAATTTACAGAATATTTTATTTCATCCGCCACACATGCCAGAGTACTAAACAAATAATTACTAACGTTCAAATTAAACAAAGTCTGTTCAAGGTTCTAGTTTTGCATTAACAGAATTTTGCAATATATGTGCAAAATATCCTAGAGTTAAAAAAATGTAAATATTGGTTAACGCTCCTTCCGCCATATTTGAGTGGAATCTTCCAATTGTGTTGCATAAAACATTTTATTTCCGGATTTATATTTTTAAGATCCGATTCTTATCTACTTGATAGTTTCACAAACGTAACAGCTAAACTCTTCCCTTCTTCGAATAAAATGTGTACACTACAAGTTTTACTGAAAATGTGTCCCTTAGTTAACAATAATGGTGGAAATCATACGTCCAATTACGTTTTGTGGATACGTAAGTACTGACTTCAGTATTCAATGTTATATTGTACACGCAGTTTAGTACCACTAGNACGAAACCGTTTGCGTTGTTTATGGATCTAAAACATAAACAGTCGCAATCATACCCTTAGATAATGATTCAGTGTTTTTGGGCTTTAGTAAATTTGAACTAGTTTTATTAAAGCTCGAAGTATAGATGTATTTATGACTTGCAGTTTTAGTGAAAGACGTAAGTGTTCTTAAATAAAATAACATTACGTACAGTTCAATAAATTTTTTTTTAGTTTACACTATCTGGAACATTAGGAGACGTTCCTCTCAGTGTTCGAATCACAGTTATTGTTGAGCTCTTCGCCACCATTAAATTTTTTTAGTGTATTGGATTTAGAAAACTTAATATTTGGTTTATTATCAGATCTGCGCAAAGTCAGCTCTAAAAAGTTTGAGATAGATTTGCATCTCAAATCTTGGACGTTTATACTACAGATATTTTAAATTTGCAGATCATGAATTTTAATTTCTAAATAACGATTACTTTGCAAAAGAACGAAAAGTGCAGCGCAANNTNTTTTGGTANCAATATTANTTACTTTTCCATNAGNTGAAATAAAGTTNAGNAATGAACAAATATTTTCGCAAAACACTAATTTTTACCAAGACTATTCTAGTTTAACAAATCTATCTGTAACGTTCGTTGTAAAAGCGTGAATATTTTTGAAAGATCCGAAACATTAATTGTATTCACAAGTTAAACTTCTAAGCGTTATATTACTAACAAAATGATTTACGCTGTAATATTCGTAAGGTCCTCACAGTATTTTTCAAAAACTTGAATTAATGCAGTTGGTGTTTAAGAAATTATGAATGGTTTGGTTAAAGTTTTTGTGTTTTCAGAAGATCATGTAATATGTTTACCGAAACTAGTTTCAGAATGATATTCTAAACCTGTCTTCTTATTAATAACCTCTGTATACAATCTGTTTAGTCCTTTAAATTGTCAGATCGAAAATGTATTATGTAACAGTTCCACAATTAAACTTTGATTAGATTATTGAAAAATTAGAAAATTCTTGATTGTCGTGTTGAAAAAAAAATTGTATATTGTTACAAAGTTTTAGTATGTGTAGAACTTACAAGGCGTCTGAACAAAACATGGCAATCAATATTGTTACTTGTACATGTTTTCAAACTACTTAGCTACTTTTTGGTCTTTTAACATGTTATCATTGAACTCAACTGTCGATTAATTAAAAGAAACGTCAGATTTTCTTGTGGTTTACACTAACCCATTACAATTGGTAAGAAAAAAAACACAGAGTTCATTGGTATTTATAATCATTTGTAACCTTACATAATTTACAGAACATATCACTGGAGCGGAAAGCGTAATCAATTACTAAACGTGTTACCGCGCATGCGTAGAAATCTTGGTTCTCGATGCTAAATTCGATTTTTATGTTTTCGCGCAATGCCCCGTATTTTCAACTATTCGTCACAATTCTCAAGCTAAATAAGAAAACGCTGTGCGGGATAGATTCAGTTTGACTACAAAATATTATCCTGTAGAGAAATGTTGTATTGAATACTAGCTCATTGTGAAATATTCAGTCTTAATGGGCAAAATGGTTTCACTCTGAACTTTAAATATTAACGGTACCAAGTTAATGTGGTAGTCTAATCTGGACTTAATCAAAACAATAGATGGCTAACTACTTTGCAGTGAACAAATCTGCTTGTGAAACACTTCGTGAAGGGATATTAAAAAGGAACCCCTTCGATAAATGTTTCTTGTAAAGGAACCAACCGAACAATTAGTATATGTCAAATGAATGGTATGTTTTCGAAACAGTCTAATATCATTATTAATGACGTATTTTGGAAACTGCAGGTTTAATACTTGTCGCATGAATTACTTTTCATACAAATTGTGGTACACATTTATGTATATCCGACCATAAAACAAATAAAAATGTTTTCATGCAAAGCCACACTCACTTTTAGCTATTCATCAGTAAACACTTGTCGGAATTANCTTTCCTGAATAATGCCGCAACTTTCAAGACAAGTCAGTAAACAGACTAAGTGTAGTCCAATATGTAAACAGGACTGCATAGAATGTTTCAGCTGTTAATAAANAGTGTAGTCCAATATGTAAACAGGACTGCATAGAATGTTTCAGCTGTTAATAAATCAATCTAAAAATATATTTTCTTCCTCGACTAGAAACCACTTTGATGAAATACTGCCGGCATTAACAGAACAAATAACAAAGCAACGTTATCTACATATATAAACAACACTCTGAGGTTAAGATTCAATACGACTACTAAAGTATTATCCTGTAGAGAAAATTAAAATNAAAACTAGCTCGCTGTGAAACGGTTATAGCAAAACGTTTCACTCTGAACTTTAAATATTGTGGAGAGGGAATGGCAGATTAGCAGGGAAGAAAGCAAAGTTTCGCACTGAACTTTAAAATTAGGTGAAATAAAAACAATAGACGGCTAAGTTCTAGCCCTAAGTATAAAGAGTTATCCTCTATAACAAATCTTCCTATTTCTGAAATATTACACAGTAAGTTATAATCATGTTTCTTTGAGCGACATTAAAACTGCAGTTCTTTAGCAAAGTGTTCATTGTAAAAAGAAACTGCCACAGTCTGAGCGCCATATAATTGTTATATTTTCATAACAATCATGCTGAAATATGTAAAAGGAAATTTGTATAACTACGTTCGTAATATCAGATCGAATGAAAAAGATTATTTTTTTTATTAATTCTAATTGATGCCAATAAGCTATTAACCTTACAGAAGATAAAGTTTGTACTGTTCTTCACGAATTAACTTTGCTAATAAGTGTCGCAACTTCTTTTTTATAATATATCACTCATTAATAAGAATATGTAGTGTTTAACATCCTATCAACACCTGTTGGGTCATTTAAGGACAATGTTAATCGCGATTAACAAACTGGCTTACGAGGGATTCAAAGTACAAACTGCTTTTAAGGCTAGAATTTGATATGTTAAGCACATAATCTACGTATTCAAAAAGCAACAACTCAAACTTGATGAAGCGAATGAATATACCTTCTAGATCGAAAACATGTAACTATAAACCTCAAATTACCATCGGAACGCTCAAATCAATGTTAAATTTATCTCAAATAGATATATTCAGTATGCATTCCTCATGAAGCATCTTTACGACGTGAATGAATCTTCACTGGGCAATCGTAATCGTATTAATTGAGGGTTATAAACCAGAATGAACATTACGCAGATAAAGCCTCTAGCAAAATTTATATAATTCATTATTTTATTCTACCCAGGCCCTTAAACGTGACCAGCTTACAAAAGTTTTACATATCTGTAGGGGTTTGATTTTCTAATTTTTATAGGATCCGACAACAGCAAACAACCGAGTTCGGTACTAAATCAAACGATTACACATACAGATATTTATTTTTACCATAATGGTACAGATTTAGCAGTGACAATATATAAGTTGATATCGCCGTTAAGCATTTAAGAACAATATCTGATTCGAGCAATCCTAAATCAGGTGAGCTTTTTCTGTACCTATTTTATAACTTATTTGCTACGCCACCATATAGCTAAATCGGCCAATTTTATTGAGTGTTGTCAGTTCAAGCAGCGGTCGGCTTATCAAAGGTATTGCATAAGGCGCTCTGCGGCGTATAATCGAGCTTGGTTCTGTCTACCTCTAGACTTGCATTCCATATAAGTCATAGCCTTATCTAATTCTGTCAATTTATTCGGACAATAACGTTCGATAAATAAATACATTTACAGACCGCATTTTAAACGGCTGAAACTAGTTATATCAGAGTTATTACTTCGATTCATGTCTTGAAACATTATTACAAAGCTCTAGAACCCTACTAGGTTCTGCTTAAAATAATACATGACATTTACAGATCTGTCGACACGTGACACAATCATGATTACAACTTAAAACAACTCCTGATTTACGTCTGATTTGTAACGATTAACATCATATTTAGCAGCACGTATATTCTACACAAACGCTACACAAACGTAATAATTTATAATAGTCACTCGGTTGCGTTAACACAATAATTAAGTCTTAAACGTTGCATCTCAGAAATATTTTCAAGGAGTACATATTTCTGCTGCTTTCTATAAACTACGTATTCTTAAAAACGCACTNACACCGTGAATGNGGCTGTGTAAACACTATCATGTTGTAAGTTTTACACAACTTTGATACTTGGTTTATCAGGTTTATAAAATATGTCATATCGTGATTTAACGTTTCATATTTTTGCTACGCACAATTGCTTTGCTAGAAAAAAAGGTCAGCCATTAAAATATTCTACAACATTAACTGATTTACATAAATCATTTTTACAAGCACACGGATAACTCTATTTGTCTATCATTAGAAGTCAAGCCATGACGGGGTTAAGACATGCAAAGCAGCTGTTCTCACGTCAGCTGAAAACTGGAAATAAACATCATTCCAAAAAAAGTTCAGCATACGTTCTAAGATACTCATGTTACATATCATTCGAATCGGCATCGTACGCCTAAACCTGAAATAGTATACTTATATAACCAAAAAAGGAAAATATCACATTCATTCTGACGTTATTTCACTACGAGAACGCTAACCTCTATAAGCCATAATAAGAGAAAAAAAAAATAAATACGGAAAAAAAAACATTTAATATCGATAAGCTCCAAGGACACCGTTTCTCGCGTCCAAATTCAACATTTCTGAAAAATAAGAGAAATTTCAAAAATATGTAATACATAACCTCGATTCAAAACTCATTAACAGGGAAAATTTCAAATATAGTCCACCCGTCAAACAGTAGTCTTTGGATTCTTATTACGTAATTTCTATTCGA
>QVQU01320949.1:0-12483 GCA_003456935.1 Machilis hrabei | reverse complement strand
TGTCTGAAAGGCTGAAATAAAAGTTTTGTGCGTACACTCCAGCTTACATATTTATGTCCATTCCAATGGACACTGGGTCTGAAAGGGTTAAATGAGTTGTAAGAACAGTAGGTTATGCAAGACCATTTATGAAAATATCCTCACTACTTCAAGTAAAATTCTTAAAGCACTTAATAAAATGGAAAAATATGTGGACATAATTTATTAGTATACATTCTTACAAGTTGATTCATTGGTGGATGTTAAATGTAAAAGAGAAATAATTTTAAGGCAATTTACTTTATCAGAATTTTATTACATTGCCAGCTTTATCTCACACATGTATAGTATATGGTTATAGTTTTGCAGAGCCCACGCATACGTGACTTTCAGTGTGTTGTGGTTATCATTGCCAACATTCTTGCAAACACAAGTACTGTTTATGAGTAGGGGAGAGGGTGCACGTGTGAGTGCTGAGTAGCTAATTCAGGATGATGTATTTTTGTCAAGCCCTTGAAGTTACACTTGAAACACTTCAAACGAGACACATTAAGCCTCTGTTACACTGCCAGAAGGCAAAAAGAAGTCGCCAACCACCTGATGTCAATGATAACATCTATCGAGCTGTCTGAATGGCACGGTTATCGGGACATTTTTTTTTTACTAAATTAGCAAATCCTTTTTTTTTATACTACCAGTTTAAACATTACGAGTTCAAATATTACATGCCTTAGGTTTCTGCTTCTTGCTACTTGAGAATCGTTACAAACATCATGTCAGGCAGAGCTTTGAACATTTTACTTTAAANGTTTTGGTATGATCAGCTATATTTTGGCAATAAGCAAATTAGGCAACATAATTAATTATGAAGTAAACGAAAATGGGACATGTTTTTTGCCTTGCTGTTATTGAAATTATTCATTAAACATTTTGTTACCTAATAGGTTAGCTTTATCAAACATTTTAGTTGTAGCACTTCTTGTTAAAATGTAAAAAAAAAAAAAAGATTCACTGAAAGGCAAAAGTATTTTCTGGTGACTCACACTCTACACTATTAAACTTAATTTCTATTTAAAATGTACAGCATTATGGAAGCCATCATGTAAATTTAGTACAGTATTTGAAGTGTGGGGATTCCCCTAAAGTTATTTGGAATTTATGTTAATTCTAATTTATTTACCTTTGCTGAAAATAATACTGGGAATCCTGTCTTTGTATAATTTTAGCCTAATCTACCAATGCTCGTGGAGTTGAAGTGTAGATTTTTTTTGCGTGCAAATTCATCTTTTTTATTCTTGGGCCATGCGATGAACTCAGATTTAAGAAAAATTATAATCAAATTAATACTTTTAATTTTTCAGAAGTCACTATTGGGCTTAAATAATACAGAATAGTTAATTATTTATATTCTAAATTATATTTAGTATGGAAAGTAACGATGTATAATTACTATATTTTGAATGTAAGTTCCTGCCAGAAAAATTAAAACCTAGAAGTTACATGATATAAAACAAGTTTCCAGAAACTTTTTAGAAAGAGTTTCAGATGTTCAGAGATAAAATAGGTCAAATATGTGCATGAAATTTAGCCAGTTTTGTGAGCAAAGAAATATTTTTTTCGAAAGTCTCCCCCAGAGACAGGCTCAGTGATATTGAGCATCAACTACATACAATTAGCATACAATGGATGTACCTTTTTGAAAAAAAATGTCTGTACCAATCTGGTTATGTCATATTGGCTACATGAATGCTGTTTCCTATGGTACAGTTACTCCTTGTGGTAATTTTTTTCTTTCATATATTCACATCAAATGTTATTTGATTCCAGTGTTAAACTGACATACACTACAGTTACATTCTAAGTTGATCATTTTTTTGTTTTAACAAAATTTAGTTTAACTGTTTAATAACTATTGTAAATCAATGTGTTTTTTTGTTGTAAATTTATTAAAATACTTACTAAAGTATTTAAGGAACATAACGGTAACTTTAGGAAACATGTAAATTGTAAAACGGGAAAACAAAACACTCTTTATCACCATCAAATGTGAATGAAAAAATGGCAAGTGTGTTAGTAAACCTAAGTTTATAATACATTAAATATGGTATACTTAGAAATATTCCAAGTAATATATTCTTTTGACTTCAATATAGTCTTTAGGAGGATGTATTAAAATGGTCAAAAGATTGCATTCGATAAAAGTGTATTATTAACTTCACAGTAAATGAACATACAACTCGGTGTGTATTAATTGTGCAGAACTAACAAAAACTGTGCCTGTGTTATGTAATTAAAATGGAGGTGGAATTTAGTCTTTGCTATACACAGGCTTCTTCCTGCATCTTCAGGCATGGACCCCAGTTCGTTTTATGTTTTATTCCAGTTCACTGTTTCGTCATACATTTCATAAAATCTTTTTTATTGTATCAGTACACCTAAAATTAAACGAGTGAGTGAACAGTGAAGTAGAAGAAAATAGTGTAAAGTGAAATTGAGTTAATGACTGAAGATGCAGGAGGGAAGTGTAGCGTAGATTAAAACCCACCTTTATGTAAATATAATATTATTCTCTTGCTTTAAAAATTTTTTTGATTAATATTTTTTTCTGTTTTAGGCAATTGAGGAGGTCTACGTTGATCACCTGAACTCAGTGAAGTCACCAAACCCCAAATTAACTTTCTGTGTGAAAACATTGAGCAGAAAATTTCATTTAATGGCTCCCAATGCTGAAGCCATGCGAATATGGATCGATGTTATATTCACTGGAGCCGAGGGCTATCAAGAATTCGAACACGGTTCATAACTGCTCATGTGTAACAAATCAAAGTGTCCTTTTCTCAATCACAATGAGGTTCGTCCATTTCGCTTTGCTCCAAAGGTGGATCTTGATGTACCTAGGTGCCACAATGAATTTGTGGTGCAAGAAGTTGTTTATCAGCAGCTTGATTTGTGAACAAGGTTTCTCTTATGCTTGTTTGTAAGGAAACATCCTATGTTGACAAGAAGAGTTGGTGCTATCTGACAAAGAGATAAACACTAATGGAGAGTAAATATGTTCATTATACACTTATGAATGTATTGAGATATATATCTCACGAGAGACTGCATAATAGTTGATAGTGCACAAATGCATGTAGATTTTAACTTTTATAAGCAATCGTAAATGAAGATCATATATTAGTCTGTCATGCGTACAAGAAGAAATGTACTGACACTGAAGCGATACAGTGTGTTATGTAACTTTCTAAAACTGTAAATTGTAATGCACATCTATGTAACCATAAAGATGAAATCAAATGTTTGTAAACCTAATTTGTAGATTTGTATTATACCGTTTGTTTTCAGTTTTGTATAATCTGTTTTGAAGAATCATTAAAATCGTACCAAATGTAAATGAATGGGAAAAAGTTCATAGAAGACGCCATGAGCACCTCTGGCACTGTGTACAATATTTCATGTCATGTCTCAAATGCTCTACAGGACTAAAACGAAATTTGTAACAACACATAAATGAAATGAGCAAGTAATTTTTAAGTTATTACAATATATGTACGTACACTAAGATACTGTCTTGTAGGGCAGCAACAGAGGGAACAGCAGTGGCTATATACAAGTTCTTGTTACTATTTTTGTAGTATTTAAACTGTACAAGTATGTGAGTTATGCTCAAAAGTGTATATCCTTTTTTTAACTGAATAAGGTGTCATTTTCACCATATTACAATATACCTGAAGTTCAGACATTGTTGTAATTCACTTGACTAATAGTAATCATTCATATACCTGTTATCACATTTTACATTTAGAAAAATTGACTCTGTTTTTTTATGTATTTGTCTACTAAGATTATATTTACATGTGATTTATGCAGATTGTTGTACAGTTTTAATGTATTTCATGTCTGGTATTACTGCTGTGTTGCCTCAAAGATAATTTCGACAGTCATTAATCCTGTTTTTTAAGTCTTTGTGTTTTATGTACAACAGTTTTACTTCAGTAAAAAATACAANCTAAGTTTGAATATAAGAAATATTGATAATGTCATAAATTGGCAATTTTGCAGAACAACCTTGACGCACACATTTTTGATAACATTTGCAAAAATGTTTTTTATGGGCAGTTTGCAGTGCAGATTGGTGATTGATACCGAAAACTGTCGAGTTGTAGGATTACTGACTTTAAATGTGTGCTGAAAGGCCACCAGGTACGATTTTTAGTTCCACATAATTACCCGTTAAATGCAAAACGGTTCTTGTAGCTATGAAAAAGTGTTACAATACTTTACTTTTTTTTAATTATTCGTCTTTTTCTTAAATATTTTTCATTTTAAAATATATTTAACTGAATCCATTCAAAAAAGAAAAACATTTTGGGCTTTGTTTAGAGCTTTTAGTTTACACTAGAAATAATTTCCATTTACCATGAAGTCTTATGGAATTAATATCAAACATGACTATCATCACGCAGACTCCTTTGCTGTATTGACTGCTGTGGGATTTGTTAAAAGTTTGTTCGTTTTATTTAAACAAGGTAAAAATAGCTGTTACTAGCTTGACAGAACTTAATTTGTATAACATTACAGTTACAATTAAATCACTGAAGTTGCATCAGATCTTATCTCTCAAAATTCGCTCTTTGAACACTTTTTAATTTTCACGGTAACTATTTTGCCATCAGAGCAGTATGCAACTTCGTTGACTTACTTGTAACTGTAATGTTGTACAAAGCATGTTCTGTTATTACCTTACTTCAATAGAGCTTAATAAATGTAAAAATTGTAAACAAACTCTTAAGACAATCTGCATAGGAATCCTTTATGTTACATTAAGTAAGATTGGAGAACCAAGTACCACTTTGTCATATTCTGTTGTAATAGAAATGGGAATGCTTGCCAACAGTGTTGTTTTGATCAGAAGTGAAGTCTATTATGTTTGTTAAACATTCTTCTACAATGCGTTTATTTCGGAACTTAAATTGGGTATAATGTATCCAACCTTGCTTGGCTGCCTTCCTCTAAGCTTTTACCAAGATACAGGAGTTGATAATATGTGATTCCTCAACATTGCAGTGTCTGTCCATCTCTGTCCATCCTTAGAAGTTCTCGTTTCTTTTGACTGATTACCAATCAGTATGTGGTTTATGAGCTCGCGTAATGGTTGGGATGTCCCAAATTCAAATGCCTTGGCTGACTCTTGCCTTGGGTATGAAGGGTTATTCCATGAGCCTGCTTGGGAAGTACAGCACATAAAGGGATGATCACAGGTGTCTTCCAGGAAAGACATTAACATTATTTGTTGAAAAGGAACCAAGAAGTGGTTAACTGTAAAGCGAGGGGAAAAATTAGTCATCATGATGTATTAAGATGTGGATGGAATCTCAGTTAATACTACGTTTTTATAAACTTTGGAGTCACAAATAATCAGCATCAGAGTCAGGGTTCATTGATATAAATTGCCAGAAATAAATAATGATTTCAATTAAAAACAACACTTTTTAAAAATTATTTTTTAACTTTAAAAAGGCATTGTAGTGAATTTAATTCCATTGACTATTTACAGTACCTAGCCCTACTAGATAAAGATAACATTCAGCATCATCATTAACACCTGAAGGCTGGAAAATCTATTTTCTGTCATTCCTCTACAAACCAGTTGACAATTTCAGTATGTAATGTCTAACAGAAAACGGTACAGGGTGGGGCATATTAACTGTCATAGTTTGAAAACATGATATTAAACTCATTAAACAGAAATATTGAAAGAAACTTATATTTTTCGATTAAGGATACTCCAAAGATAAAATGTTATTGATATAGTTCAAATCTCTCGCCTTTTGCTTGGATTTCTTTACGCATTCTTCAAAAAAACGATTTGTACGCGGCATGGATGATCTCGTCTGGTATGTCATCCCATATCTCAATCAACCGACTCATGATCAAATCCAAATTCATGCCTTGTGTACTTTAAATCTTGCTCAGCATATATCCCCAAATAGAAAAGTCCTTGGAATTTAAGTCCAGTGAAGATGATGGCCATTCTTCCCGTGAGATAAAAGTGGATAAATTGGCTCGACACCAGTCCTGAGTGCGTTTTGCTTTTTGGGATGGAGCACTATTCTGTTGAAAACAGAAATAATCATCTTCATACAAGGTTTGGGTATGTGGCAACAAATGATTCTGCAGAACCTGCTGAATATAATACTCCTGGTTGATTTTGACACCTCGGTCGATAAATAGTAGTGGCAGTTTGCGTCTGGGAGAGATAACCTCCCAAAATATGACTGAAAATGTATTTTGAGAACGTTCCACAGACAATTTGTTTAGGTACCTGAATATCCTTCAATGAAACTACATAAACCATACATTTTTTGTTTTTTGTACGCCTTTATTCCAAGATCATTTTTCCAAATACGGTACATCGATCGTGACAACACGTTCATATCTATGGCTAGTTTGTCAGCAGACTGAGCTGGATTTTGTCGAATTCGCTCGCGAACACACTTGATCAAATTTTTAACACGAACAGATCGTTTCATACCTGATTTTGGCTTTATTCTAGTAGTTCCAGTTTCTTTGTATCGTTTTATTGTCCGAGATATAAATCTAATATTAATGTCCAAATGATTCAGCTGCTTCAATATTTCACACGGTCGAAAATTTTATGACAAGTTCACGTTTTGCCTCCATCGTTGTCAGAAACACAAAACAAAATCAATCAAACTGATATTTTGCACTTTTATACAACAATACCCAAACAATTTTTCAAAAATTGTTGCAACACCAAACTTTCGTTATTCACGGAAAAAAATTAAAACAAAAAACTAGGACAGTTAATATGCCCCACCCTGTACTTTAAGAAAACCACTGTTTTTGGTATATATGGTTGTAAAGCAAGAAATAGGCTAGGTACTGAGACAGTTGCTAAGCCAGTGGACATATAGAGAGCTCCAAATGAAAAGAAGGTGTACCAGTAGTGGTAGTGTATGTAGACTTTAAACAGAGATGTTTAGCGACTGGCATTTTAATGAGGGTTGCAATCTCAACAACTACCTTTAACACTATGAAGGTACCGTTGCGGGGCTACAAGAAACTGGGCAATGAGAGCAATGCATTTTCATTGACATTCAAAGAAAAAGCTTTTTACAAAACTCGTGACAATATCTTTGTTTCCGATATTATAGTTTNTTTTTGTTACTGATGTGTGATATCTTATGTTCATGTGTACTAACTATCTGTTTACAAAGTTGTCCATTAAAAAAATACATTAGGCCCAGTTTATTTTAAGTAAACAATGCCTTTGTTAATAAAGAAGGTAATCTTAAACACGAAAATCATAAACAATAAAATATGGTACTCTAAAAAAATGTAAGCAGATTCATTATAGTGGAAATAATGTACATAACTGACTAATAGCCTTCAGTTCCCACTGTAATACCACAAAAAGCACTCAAAATTGGTCACAAATTGAGATAACGCCACCTCAAATCTGGCGTTAGTTATCACCCGAAGTTATTACCCATCACAATATTTGCAACTCAGTCGAAGAACAGCAATCACTCTGATAGTCAACTTTATGGCCAAGGGTCGCTAAGTTGAGTTTGCAACCCAAGAATCAATCTGGCAGTCAACTTTGGGCCATGATCGCACCCTTGGTCTCAATGTTATAATGTACATTTTTTAGTGTACTGAAGTCATATAATGTAATTTTCAGTATTTACATACCACACAGATGCATACCTATGCATGTTACTCGAGCCTATGCTTTGTAACAAAACTGGATCTTCGAAACATGTTCAATATATTTCCAATTTTAAAATGTGGTAGTGTTTACATTAACATACTCAAGAACTTTAGGTAGTACATTCAAAAGCAATTTTACTAAATAGAAAAACTAACTGAAAAATAAATAAAAAAATCACAATTTAAATGAAAAAAAATCCCGTTTAATTTTTTTTAAATTCATCATTTTTTTAATAACAATTTTTTTTAATCTTGCAAAGAATATTACAGATCTTAGAAAGTGTGGTGAGCAGAGCACTTGGACCATTTTTAAAACCTGCTACGTTTGAAAATTTAGAGTTGGCAAATTTAAATTCTGTGTTGATGGGAATGTCATCTTTTGTAAAAATCGACAAACAAATTGAGTGTAGCACCTTTGGTGTTAAAATTCAAAAGATTTAAAAGTGTGTGCATGTTACTTCTTCTGTTTTTAAATGTACATCTCTCTAATCTGGTCTCCTTTTGCCTAAAATGGTCTAACAAGTTGTCTGCCCTTCTTGATCCACCCGTATTCAAATTCGAAATAAATTTTGGCTAACATGCAGGTTTCTTAAATTGCACACAGCTGTTGCTTCAACAGCTATTTAAGAACTGTTTTATCTATGCAAAATATGATAGCAGTGTCTTTATAATTAAGATTTTTTATAGTCAGTGCATTGTGAATGAGGTAGGGGTGATTGATGATTGTTTCCTGATTCTGTTTTGTAAGGTACCTGAAGCCCTAATGCACATGAAGATTTGTATTTAACTAAAACGTNTATAACCCAAAATGCAACACATACACTATAGAACCATCTTCTGAATGCTTCCATTTGGGCAATATGACTTCATCCCTTGCCACTTGCATTGGTAATAACCATAATGCAAATAAATGTTACGGCTATAATTTTAAATTGGTCCAACTCTTAATCGTACATATTTGAACGTGGCATTAATTTATGTATGAAAACTTGAGTTGTTTTTCTCAGCGCAAATGCCCCTTCTGGTGTTGACGCGCCTTTAAACCAAACATCATCATCATCAAGTCGTTTAAGTACACGTACCTTTAATAATCGGGTTTCTTCAGGCAGTAAGTCCTACTGCTAAAACCAGCCTCAAATTTGACCCAGGTCAGATATACAGGAATATGCAGCTCAGGTGGAAAGGTGGCACATTCCCTTAGTAATGGCAGCAAGANGTCCCGGAGACAAAGTCTGTGCACAAATCGGGTGACTCAATCCTTGTGGTGTAGGTTAGATTTCCAGGCTGCTAACTACATTTCNTTTTCCTTGCTTCCAACCTTCGTATTTTTGAAGTGGCGTCTAAAGTTTCTATTTAATTTGTCACTGTTTCGTCAGATAAATTTGGCTTCTGTTCGATACTGATTTAATTTTCCTTCAAAGTAATTAACCCTTTCGTAGGCAAAGGCAACATACTTGCCTCCTAAATCTCTATACATTCTCATGAGGTGTAGGATTTTATTTAACCCTTTCGTACACGAAGGCAACTTATTTGCCGCTTAAATCTCTTTACAAAGATACTTATGTGGTGTATGTTTTATTTAACCCTTTCGTAGGTAAAGTCAACATACAGTAACAGCATTGATTCTGTCATATCCAAACGAAGCGTAACGCGAAATTTCGTTTCTCTTAAAATGCAAATTTTTGTTCACTTACCAAGCTACGAAAGACGTAGCGAATTTAATTTTTCGTAGCTTGGCAAGTGAACAAAAATTTGCGTTTTAAGCGAAACGAAATTTCGCGCTACGCTTCGTTTGGATATGACAGAATCGATGCTGGCACTGTACTTGCCACCTAAATCTCTATATATTTTCATGAGGTGTAGGTTTTTATTTAAATAAAACCTTCACCTCATGAGAATCTATAGAGAGATTTAGGTCGAAATTATGTTGCCTTTGCCTACGAAAGGGTTAAATGAAACTTACAACACATAAGAATCTCTACAGAGAGATTTAGGTGGCAAGTATGTTGCCTTTGCCTACGAAAGGGTTAAATAACATCATTTTTAGGTTCAAACTAAACAAAGTTACTTTTTTGAGCCTGTTGTTACTTTTTGCATTGTTTAATACTTAATAGTAAAAAAAAAATTAGAATCATTTTTAAGTACACTGAAATTGCCAAATGTCTTAAATTTTAAACAACATAGACTAAATGGAGTCACTAAGCCAGATAAACTGTAATACATTACTCATTGCTATGCCGATAAACGTGGCAAATTTTGCTAACACTGCATTTCTTGTACTTTTGCAAGTACCTTGGACTGCATCGTGCGATTGAAAACTTTGTATTAGCTAACGTGTAAGTGCTGACATAGAATGTTCACTCAAGTCCGTTTGCAACCTTAGTCCACAAGTTTGAAAATTGCAATCTGTACCTTTTTCGACCTCATTAACATATTGAAATAAGGAGACTAATTAAAAAGAAAAAAAAAATAGTTTGGTAACCAGTGTTTTATGTCTCAAATTACGGCATTTAGTTTTCTCCACATAAAATTGTACATATGTTGCTAAAGTACACAAAACAATAAAATTCCCTTGTATATTACAAACCTTTACTACCTTTGTTATAAAAGTCTGAGCCTTTCAAGTGTAATAAAGCTTCCTATTGACAGCACCTGTGGCCTTTTTGGGGTTCCCTAATCTTGTTTATATAGGTACTATTTGCAAGTGTTACTTTGGCTATCTGATTGTTTGTCTGTGTACTTAACGTTGCATCGTTAACCTGTACACTACAGTTTGAAGCTATTTAGTGGCACTGTTTAAAACTATTTTATTTAGTATTATTGTAGTTCCTTTTGGGGAGAGTGCCAGAGTAATTTTTTCTTTGATGAATGTTGTAAATCCAGGACAAATACTTCTTTGTCAGTTTACAAGACAAATATTATCTGGATTTTGAAATGGCAGCACTTGTTGNTAATCAATTTACTGGTAAACCACTATGAGGATTGCACGTATTTGGCACTGACATTTCTGAACCTAACGTCTCTCAAGCCAAAAGTGATTTTCATGGAAGGAGTTTCCAAATTACAGATGAAACATTGTCATAACTTACCTACCCAGTGTCCGATCTCTCGCACAACTAAACGATTCTCCACCAAATAATAACTGACATCTGCCACATTGCAAAGGGACGAGACAATGAGCAAATCGCTTTTTCAAACTGTTTACAAAGTAAAAGATTAATTGCTTGTTTTGCGAGTCACTTGTTCCGTTGCGCTCAGTTTTAACAAGACCACACGAGGTTGTATTTGAAATATTTTTAGTTGCGTCATTATAATATAGTGATTCATAAAGAAATGACAACTTTTTGCCACCTTGTATAATATGCCACTTAGATCTTGGAATAAATTGATACTGTTTAGTACAATTTATTTTTTATTTTCAATAGTACTCATTTCAAAACGAGCTGCTTTGTTTAATGCATTGTATTATGTATTACAGTAAATTGTAATTTGCAAATTATGTTGTATTCAATTTGACCATGTTTCAAATATTCTGTATATTATATTTGATGCACGAATGTTATGTTATAACTAATATTTTGTTGTTGCATCGATTATGCTTTATGTTGAGCTTCAGCACTTCATTTTGTAGTTACATATTTCACTTTTAGTCACTTTCCATGTTCATTGTAACAGCGACTGAAGGCAACTGTCCAACATTTTATTCATTATTATATTGAACAGGCATTAATAAAGTCAAATGTATGTATATTTTAATTAGATTTTTCATTTGTGTTTTTTCCTTCCTAACAGTGCAGTAACAGAACTAACTATATGTTAAGAAAGAAAGCACAGTTCTCCAAAGCTGCCAATCTAAGTGCACTTACAGAATGTTTAAGCAAAGCATTCTAGATACCATTTGTAAACCACTTTTTTATTGGCTATTGCAAGCTCATGCCAGTGGGAAACAGGACAAGCGGTTGGTGCTGTATTCAGACTACATAGACGATAAAACCATTTCATTTGCCTCAGGCTGGTGACACTCAATTGCCACCAACCTCCTGGTGCCACCTCTTGGCTAGACTTGGTTTTACCAGTGGTAACCAAGCTAGATCTAAACCATTACTTATAGTGAAATGTTTAGTCACAGTACCAATCAAAACCTTGTATCTGTAAACTGAATATNCCATACTTGAAACANTATTATGAGTACACTGGTCATAAAAACTGTATCAAGCAATTAAGGCATACTAACAGAAAATAATTGCATTAATTGTAGTTTATCTGAATTAACGTGATAAAATATTCTCAGTATAGTTTATATGACTAACCACGAATTGATAAATTGCTAAGGTACATCAAGTTTTTGTAAACATGTTTGGTAAATAGGCAATAGTCAGCACGTACTTTGGTGTCTTGGTAAGACTCCATTTCTTTCATTTGGAACTCCATGACTCTGAAGTAAATTTGACACCATTGTCTAGTGCTTGATTCTTTGCCTTTCAAGTAGCCATCTACATCGATGCTCATATACTCTCCACCAAAGCCAACATCACTGGAATTTTCTTTAATTTCGGTGCATTGTAGAACAAATTCTTGAACCTTTTTGACAGTCTCGCTCTTGTGAACTAAAACGTAAGGTATGTTAGACAAAGACACTGCACTTCACTATCTGGTGATTGTGGGGGCCACACCATAACTTTCAATATATGTTGTCTTTTCAATCATTCTAGAAATGTTGTACACAGCTTCGATGTATGTTTCGGGGCATTATCGTGTTGAAAAATG
>QVQU01320920.1:0-10244 GCA_003456935.1 Machilis hrabei | reverse complement strand
CCGTTCATTCACACCAAAAAGAGAAAGCGGGACTAGGCCCAGTCATATATTCTTAATAAGAATATTAAACTTTATCGTCAGAAAGATATAACTAGAGTTATCGACACAATATTAATATAAAGTTATAATTTTTCATAACATATCAGTTTATTATTAACAATGGCACCTGATGATCCTTTATCTAAATCTATCAACTACTGCTTTCATAACTAATTTAACTAGATTTGGAAATTAATATTTATTAAACACCTACTGTAACATGCCCCTCTATGGTGATGGGATTACTCCTGTAAAGTTAACGTTTTATTGTTGATAATAATGGTTAATTTAGTAAATGTAAACTGTTATTTGATAATGGGTNGATAATAATGGTTAATTTAGTAAATGTAAACTGTTATTTGATAATGGGTATACAATTAATTGGAATGTGGAGGTTTAGTTTCATAATCATGCAAGTATGTTCATAATCCCCCTCTGTATATGTACTACACAATATAAAAAATGAGGCAACGAAATTCTATATAAACGAGCTACAGAAATTTATACTGGAACCTGAGAAGATATACTAGATCGACAAAAGTACCTTATTACGTTATGGTGGAATATAGAAGGAAATAATTAACTGGAATGGATATCCCAAAACGTTCAACTCATGGCTTCCTCCTACAAATGTGCAGTGATCTTAAATATGGTGAGTTATTATTGCAATTGATTTATTTTATGCTTTTCATATCTATGCAATATTATATGATTTTAATATTCTTTACAGATACCTCATAAACTGCAAAATTACGCTACATGCACATTAAACCACACTATCAGGATCATATGACGCCAATTTCTCTGAAACTATATTCATCATTGTGTTGGAAAATATTTGGATATCTTTCAACCTGGAGTCCCCGCTACAAATATATAGCATCTACACCTTTGGTAAGTTATCGATAATATTATTTTTTTTTTCTTTACATGCCTATATCATAAAAATAAATAATAAAAAATCCCTTCTTTACTGATGCCACAACAATTGCAAAGTTACAACATATGGGTATTCAACAGCATATCTGCCTTGGATGATTGAAGTGTACCATACCAATTTCTGAGAAGCTGCATTCATCATCTCATTGGAACAGCCATTCACATCTACCCTAAAGGACATTAAAAATCTCAACATACAGGAGGATCTGAAAATCAACATGAAGATGTTATATTTTGCTTTGTTCACAACATGCCTAGTGGAATATGTTCAATTTACACTTTGCAATGTAAATATATTACCAACTAGCCAACTGGCTAAGACGACAAAACCAAATAAATACCATTACCAAATTACACTTTTTTTTAATTTCATTTCCAGACAATAGTACACCTCCTCAATTTTAAAGGCTATATAAAAATGATGATTGTTATAATAGGTCTATTGGAGAATCCTTCGTCAATAAACGAAAGGGATAATGCATTGATATGGCTACCTCCTGGGTAATGTGGAAACGCCATAGCACCACAGATATCGCTTAAATGATATTTATATAGACAGATTGAATTTTCTATAACTGATATATCATTATTGACTTATCAGATAAGTAACGACACTTTGACAGGGATCTGGTTTAACGAAACAGTTGAATATTTATTTATTGATGCCTGACTCAATGCTTAACACAGCATCATAATCACACGTTGATATCGATTTAAAATATATATAGATCACATTCACACATCGATAGCGATTTTCAAACATCATTATCGAACAGCAGAATCAATTTTCAAACTTCTATTTCATTATCGAAATTGGATTTCAAACATCGATATCAAAGAGCTGAATCGATTTTGAAACTTTGATATTGAACATCGAAATTAAATTTCAAACAGTAAATATCGAAATCAAACATCAATATCGCAGGTCTGATGACATTATGTCACATGATCGGCTTTATTTGTTTAGCAACATCTCCTTCCAAGCCAACTCCTTATCTAGTATGACCTTTGGAACATGACGTCATTTGTTGAAATTCAAATACTGGCTGATATCGATACACCTCCTCGGCCAATCGGAAGTCAGTAAATTTACTCATGATTACTCATGGCATGGAACTCTCATTATTATATCTAATGACTTCCCCTCGTATAATATATTTTTGTTTAAAAGGGAACATCCTCTATTTACAGGTGTTCCGAAAGTCGGTTGCCAGGATCAAGAAAAGCACAAGAAATGATGTCAATGTAATTATGATTTTCATAGTGTCTTCAAGTTTGTGGTTTTAAGAGTTGCAATATTCCCTAAAAAAGGAATTGCTTAAAGCGTACTTTAGAATTTAAATGGAAATGTGGGTCGTATTTTATACTTTAGAGGTAAATTCTAGAATGGATTATAGTCATATTTGTCGACACTTTGATGTGCTTTAATTTCTATTTAGCCCGGAAAACACTTGCGAAGAGTGTTATGACATCACTTTGCGTATGCACTAGACAAAGTGTACTTTCTTGTACACTACATTAGTACATTTCCACCATATATTGAAGTCACTTTCACGTTCCAGTTGTCTCCACACATATCTTCCCTACGTCTCGAAGCTATCAGTTTATCTAATCGTCTTGGGTGAATTTAATTTTCATCCTCTAACGTCTTTGTTTTTCCCAGCGTCAAATTACGTTACGCCTTAGTACTCCCATGGGTAATATTGCTTCTGTTCATTATAAAAATCTTATCTCAAAGAATCCTTACGGAGAAGAAATTAATATGTGATCCAACAAAAAAAAAAACAGCAATAATATACGAGTATATGCATGTAATCTAGGTTGGACTAGTAGAGAGTTTTTAGTAAAACTTTTGTGAAATCTGACATGCCAGTTCTGAGAAATAAGCGAACATATATAGTGTATGTACGCAAATTGAGTTTATTTAAAATGCTTGACTTTCAATATTAAATGCATAAGCCTAATATTATTTTTAAATTTGGAAAGTGTGTAATCAATAACTAATATAATATATTGCTATTGCTATTGGATTATGGTCCCACTGTTATGACATCTTAGGTCTAATGGAGACCCCATCCGCGTCGTAATGACGCTTCAGGATAACTGAATTTTGAATTTTGCCACTCAACCGACACATAGCCGGAGGTGGGATCTTTTACATCGAACACTTATCGATGGGACCCGCCTTTAACGTGCCTCCCGGAACACGCCTTACGATCATACCTTAGTGTGGAGTGCTTCACAGGCAGACTCGTAGGATAACCCTTTTTACCCAGGGCTAGGAGTCGGCCCCGGGGTTTGAACCCGGGACCTCCCGATCAGGAGGCGAACACTCTAACCACTAGGCCAACCTGTCGGTCCGATATAATATACACTTTTATTTCCATTATACAGGATGTCCCAAAAATACATGACAAAACTTTGGGAGTATATTCCCCACACCTAAACAAGAGAAAAATGTCATATAAACATATGTCTAGAAATGTCTGGTACGTAAATTATAATCGAAAGATGATATTCTACGAAGTCAATACAAATGTAATTTTTACTTCAGACAGATGTCACATTTTATTTCAAATTTACAGAATATATTTACGGTTACTGTGACACATGACTTATGTAATGTATCTTCAGGTCAATTGTTATCTACTCACACTTCACACCAAATGCTCAAAATGTCCTCCACCTTCTTCAATGTATTGTTTTATCTGTGGGGACACTTAAAAGCCCTAGTTTATGCAACTGCAATTTCAAATGCAAGGATTCTTCACCATTGCATCATAGATACGTGCGAAACCATTAGTAACCATCCTGGGATCTTTGAAAGGGTGCGACAGTCCATGATCTTACGTGTCTATGCGTGCATTGAAGCAGGTGGAGGACATTTTGAGCATTTGATGTGAAGTGTGAATAGATACCAATTGAACTGAAGATACATTACATTAGTCGTCTGTCACAGTAAGCGTAAATGTATTCTGTCAGTTTGAAATCAGATGTGACATCTGTTTGAAGTAAAAATTACATCTGTGATTATTTCGTAGAATATCATCTTTCTATTATAACTCATATACCAGGTATTTCTGGACATACATTTACATTACATTTTTTTCTTGTGTAGGTGTGGGGAATATACGCCCAAAGTTTTGCCGTGTATTTTTGGGTAATCTTGTATATAATGTACTCATAAATTGACAATCCTATGGCATGTGTTTTTTGTGTATGTAATAGTAAGTTTTCCAAAGTTCTCTACAAACTTGTTGCACTCTTTAGGTGTGCAACGTCCACAGAACATCTGAAGTGTGCGTGAAATGAAGTATAGAGAATGGCATGCTCCATGCGTATAGCAGAGAGTGTGAATCTCTGGCGTGAAGCATTTGTGTTAAAGTACAGAACAATTAACAGAGATGGTGCTTGCTGTACTGCCAGCCTGAAATTCAATTGTGACTTGTTTGAGTTGTTTGAAGTCAGATAACACGTAAAAAACGCCGCTACATATAAATATAATACGAAAATATTGCAAATAATTGTAATCTATCACCAACTAGGCCGAAACCATAATAGTCAAAAGTTTAGATCAAAATGATTGAAAGGTCGAGAGACTGGTTTCTATTTATGTAAATTATTACCTGAAAAATCATGTAAAAGGAAAGAAACATACAAAATCAGATGAAAGTTTGTCTTGCCATTGGCAAAATAAATCTCTTTCCAACAGTGAGTTAGATAAACAGTATTGATTACCAGAAACTATAATAATGATTAATATTTACTACACTGCAGAGAAACATAACAAATATTTGTCAATATCACAGAGCCTATTAGGATCAGATCACCATGTTCAAAACCAAGTAAAAATGTAACCCATTAGAACCGAAAGACCCGGTGACCATTCCATCCCTGGTGCCAGTGCAGCCGGTGGAAAAAATACCAATTTCTAAATTTTATCGTGATAAAATTAAAATATTACACTTAAAAATAAGAAAATATTTGCCGTGTTTCTCATTCAGTACCAAAAGCGATGAAACCATTATTATTTTGCTAATTGAACGAGCTAGGTTAGAAATAAGAGCTACAAATTGTTTGTCGTGAAAATCTACATAAATTTAACAGAACCACTGCTTTTCAGAACATAATTTCTCGTTTCATAGATATACAGTGTACTTACTCACTTATTCACTTGAGAAACTAAGTATTCAAATGACACAAACAATTTATTTGATTTTTCTAAATATCATTAATTTTACTTCTAAGTTCCACTCCGTTTTCGAGAGACATAACAAGAACTGGTAGACGCCATTGCACATTTATGTAGTCACCAATTACTCGAAATATTAAAGTTTAGTCCAAATATTGTAAACATATTTTATTACCAGAAATAAATGTAGTAGTTAAATTGTAATTTTTTATACTCTATTTTTTTTTTTAGTTTTTGGTTAACATGTTTCTTTAACGATGGTTTGAAAAAAGCAATAAAATGCGAAATTCAGCAGATGTAGCGATGAATGTTATTAATTACGAAATTTAAGCGACAAGAGTAAATTTCTCAAGCACGACTAAAATCCCAATTTCTTAAAAACAAACATCTTTATTAGTCCTACTGTATATGTTTTAAATGTAGATGTATCGTTTGTTTGTTCAAAATTCTTGTTCATTCATATAATAACCTACCCCTTTGTAGTTGTACTTTTTCAATCACTAATTTTCATCCATGTCTCTTTGATCTAGTATGTGTTGGATTCAAATGTATAACTATCTCCTCACCAATCGATTGAGTGTCTGCGTTCTTTAGTATGAGAAACGTATTAAGTGTACAGCGCCACAGTAAGTTTGGGTTAATAAAATACATAATTGCTCAATTGGAGAGGCGAAATGAAAGAAGGCAAAAGAGAATTCCAATATCGCTGCATTTGATTGGGATCTTATTTGTTATCTTACTGCCTATAACCAAGGGCATTGGCCCATCCCCAACTAGTTACATTCACCCTCTCTCACATCGTGTGCAGTCTTTGTCCTTTGTCTGTTTTACCGTTATTTTATGATCACTGCTCTACGAGCTCTCCTGCTGCTGCCCCTGTTCGTACTACTAGGCACAGAGACTCGTGTTATCCTTATATTATCAAGCTTCCTTTTACCCGCAGAACGGCCTACTACACTCCTACAATTTCCTTCAAATTCCAGACTCGGAAACATTCTGCTGTCATCTGTTTTCCCTGAAACGTACAATCTTTAAACCTTGAAAACAAAGTGTCAAAAACACTTAATTTCTTGCTAATCTGTGTTCACCGCTGGCACTCCGGGTACTTTCGTGTGTTGCTTCAAATAAAAAGAGCAGTTATACAGGATGTCCCAAAAATACAAGGCAAAACTTTGGGAGTATATTCCCCACACCTAGAGAAGAAAAAAATGTCATATAAATAAATGTCCGGAAATGCCAGGGTTATAAGTTTTAATCGAAAGATGATATTCTACGCAATAAACACAGATGTAATTTTTACTTCAAACAGATGTCACATTTAATTTCAAATTGACAGAATACATTTACGTTTACTGTGACACATAACTAATGATGATGATATGGTGTTTTACGTCCCGTCGACACACAATGGGTCATTAGGGACGATGAAACAATGTTTATTGTTATTAATGAAGGTGAACTTATTTCTATGAACAACACACACATATAAGACAGCACAAACATCNCGTTCCAGGGCGCGCTGTGCTAACCACTATCCCAAGTAGGTCGGCTCATAATTAATGTAATGTATCTTCAGTTCAATTATTAACTACTCATACTCCCACTTCACACCATATGCTCAAAACGTCCTGCACCACTTGCTTCAATCGACGCAAGGACACGTTGGATCATGGACTGTCGCACCATTTCAAAGACCCTAGGATCGTTGCGAAGGGTTTCGCATGCATCTACGATGCGGTGGTGAAGAGTTTCTGCATTTGAAATTGCAGTTGCATAAAACAGGGCTTTTAAGTGTCAACACAGATAAAAAATGCATTGAAGCAGGTGGAGGACATTTTGAGCATTTGGTGTGAAGTGTGAGTAGATAACAGTTGAACTGAAGATACATTATATTAGTCTTTTGTCACAGTAATCGTAAATATATTCTGTAAATTTGAAATAAAATGTGACATCTGTTTGAAGTAAAAATTACATCTGTGTTTATTTCATAGAATACCATTTTTCGATTATAACTTATAAACCAGGCATTTCCGGACATATGTTTATACAGGATGTTTAAAAAATGTGTACCGAAAATTGGAGAGCTTGTTCTTTGGACCCAATAATGTTATTAAATATTTTTCGCAGACCTTTCAGAATAATGGTTTAGCCGTAATTAAGCAATTAAATTGTCGAATCACAAGACGCGTTACAGAAACACCCCGGTTAGGCGCTAGAATTGGGTAATTCGCCAATTCTAACGCGTGGCCGTGGTGTTTCTGTAACGCGTCTCGTGATTCGACAATTTAATTGCTTAATTACGGCTAATCCATTAGTCTGAAAGGTCTACGAAAAAAATTAATAACATTATTGGGTCCAAAGAACAAGCTCTCCAATTTTCGGTACACATTTTTTAAACGCCCTGTATAACATTGTTTCTTCCTTAGGTGTGGGGAATATAATCCCAAAGTTGTGCCGTGTACTTTAGGGACATCCTGCTAAGACATACGTTTTTACAATGCTCAGTGTACACGGAAACACACCCTCACTGTTGCAATGCGTTAAGGGTCGAAATAGGCTAAAGACACCTGATATGTGCCAGTTTCTTTCACAATTTTTTTATCTGTACGCAATAGATAGGGGCCTATTGTATAATTTTCTGTACTGATTACACTTTTTAAAAGACTAACCTAAATTTGTTTTTAAAATTCGATTATAAGGTAGCAGTTATTCCTCTAAGTAAAAAATGATATAATTATGTATCTTCCAACTCATGTACTACTCAAACAGTGCGTACATATAGGCTTATAACTGTTTGTTTCAATTTTTAAACATAAGTTACCGACACTTTTAACACATTTTTGTATTTAGTAGGAGATAACTATCCAATAAAAAGATGCTTTATAGAGAAGTTAAATGAAATTGCATATTAATAGTTACCACGTTTCACGGAAATTCCATGGAAAAATTTAAGGTATTGCTCAATTTCCTTAAAAGACTAAAAAAGTCAGTAGATTGTATATGTGTAACTGTCTGAACAAATGTAAATATATTATTTTGTTGTTATTTTAATTAGCCTTTGGAATTTATAGAAAATGTAATACAAATTTAACTAACTGTGTCGAAAGATTATTTATTTTAGCCTACCACAATTGATATTTTGTCATGTAACATGTACTGTTACGATAATTAAAAAGTTTAAAGGGAAGCGGAGAAACATTAATCAATATATTCAATATTGGAGAGCTTTAAATCAGGTTACTTCTCGAGTCATCAATGCAAATACTGTGGAGGAGACTATCCTCAAGGCAAATAAAAGTTTGATGTTCTGAAAAAATGATACACTAGGATTTTCCGAAACTTCGAAACCAATACTCAGCTACTTTTTTTCTTCATTTTGATAAACCTCTTCTTCTGTGTCTGTCCCGAAGAGTTTTCTCATTTCTTTGGAAAGTAATATTTGATTGTACTTAGTACATCCACAAATTTTTTTTTTTTCTCAAAAGAGCAAGAAGAGAGTCTTTTTTTGTAAGATATTGGTTTTTGGATCTTCAATGACAAATTTTGATTAAATATGTCATTATTGTACTGTGTTCAGAGGTATTCACGTTAGTAAAAAAATGTTATGTGTTTGCCAAATGCATTTAATCCAATATTTTAAAACACGTTACTTTTATTACCTAAGATTTTCAAATAACTGTGCTTGAATCGTAAGATATAATACACACTACAAGGTTCGAATGTGAATGTCACTTTTTAGTTTTACTTTAGGCAATACAGGTATTACGATATATGAGGGGCAGTCAAATGAAAAGGTGCCGAGAGGTGCACATGTTAAAGCATTGTTCCTACCTTAAAAGAAAGCGCCATAAGCTTGAAGGAGTTATCCCATTGTTGCAGAAGGCGATGTATGCCTGTTGACAGCAACCAATCCGTCACAGTGTCTTTGACGACATCGTTCGAAGCGAACCTATGATCCTTCAGGTGTTTTTTTAGGGGGTACAACAAATGGAAGTCACACGGGGATAGGTCCCGGTACTTCCCAACAAAATTTATCGAGAAGACCATTTGTCCACGGAACAGCGCACACCACGATTTCACAGTTTTGTGTGAAACACAGCCTTGACCATAAACGTTGGACATGCTTTGGAAAATTGCAATAGGTGTGTTGCTTTCTGCAGTTAGGAATGTTATCACACCACGCTGTTCTTCCACAATGGAATTTTCCAATTGAAATGCCATGACTACGTTATTACCTTCTACTTGACAAAGGCACGAAAGACGGGCCTCTTTATAAGCGTCGCCTACTCAAAATCACGTGACCGGGTGGTAACGATACATATTTGCATGATGACTCATACATCAATCAACATAATGCTGCCCTATATTGTACAGACACAAACCAGGCCTCTCCACTGCAACCGTCGGCACCTTTTCTAATGACTGCCACTCGTAATGTACACTCATGGTCAAAATTAAAGCATCACTATTTCAAGATACGTATTTTTTCCGAAAAAATGGTCGTATCGAGCTGAAATTTCGCGTGGGTGTGTGATGAACGTTTAAGTTTTTNAAATGGACTTTGGTTGATTTTTCCCGGCTCTTGTTTGAGGGATGCAACCCTCTAAATGTACAAAAATGAAAAGCGCTCAAAAAGTTTTTTTTAACCTGTATTTCTCTGCAGCTATCGAACAGAAATCATTGAAAATCATGCCAGTGATAGCCCGACACCTCTCATTTAAGTTCCCGTTGAGTTTGCTCAGTTAGGGTAAAAACTGCCCCCACAGCACACCCTCGAAGTTAAACGCACCCCAAGGCCAACGAAACGGTGTGACCGATATCTGTCTCATGGGAAAACATTGGAAATGATCCCAAAAGAGCATTCTGTAAGTTTGAAAAACATCTCAAATGTTCATCCCTTAAAAGGGGTAGGGGATCTTACACCCCTTCCGTTTTACCCCCTAAAACGGTGATGCGGATCAAAAAAAAAGAACGACACGCTCATTCCATGGTTCCTACTGACGATTGAGACCCAACTGCACCATCGAACAGTCCGTGGAAAGCCACCCCGGTGGACAACAGCCCTTAACATCAA